>NIVC01000365.1:195000-232500 GCA_002269645.1 Macrostomum lignano
TTCATATTCGCCGCCTTTGTTGCCATCCTCCTCGGCCGGGCGCTGAACGTGTACCCGCTGTGCCTGCTGCTCAACCTGGGCAGGCGGAACCGCATCGGCGCCAACAAGATGCACATGCTCATGTTCTCCGGCTTGCGCGGCGCTATCGCCTTCGCTTTGGCCATTCGGAACACTTCGTCTAGCGTCAGGAAGATGATGCTGTCCACCACCCTGCTGATCGTCATCGCCACCGTGCTGCTGTGCGGCAGCCTCACCACCCAGATGCTGCAGTGGCTGCGGATCAGGTCAGCGTGGCGCTGCTGGGGCTCTGGGCTGGGGATTCGTGTTTGAGTTCTTGCCACTCTCTGCCTCTTCCTCCTGCCCCTCCCTGCGCACTGCTCCCTCCCTCTGTCCCCTCTTCTCCCTCTCTCTCCCTGCTTTCTCCCTCTCTCTCCCCGCTCTCTCCCTCTCTCTCTCTCCCCCCTCTCTCTCCCTCTCTAAATTCCCCTCCTTCTCTCCCTCTCTCGATCCCACTCTCTCTCTCTCCCTCTCTCCCTCTCCCTCTCTCCCCCCCTCTCACTCCCTCCCTCTCTCCCTCTCTCTCTCCCTCTCTCTCTCTCTCTCCCTCTCCCTCTTTCTCCCTTTCTCCACTCCCTCTCTCCCCCTCCCTCTCTCCCTCTCTTTCTCTGTCCCCCTCTCACTCTCTCCCTCTCCCTCTCCCTCTCCCCCTCCCTCTTCTCCCTCTTCTCCCCTATCGCCTCTTCTCTCCTCTCTCCCCTGCCTGTTTCCTCTCCCAATCTCCCTCTCCGAGTTTTTATAAATCCAGATTTAGTACTCAAAAAGCGGCACACAACGGCAGGTCTGTAACAGCGAACCCTGAATTTCTCACTGCCACCCCCCCCCCCCCCCAACTGCAGAGTTGGCGTTGAAGAAGAGGCGCCCAAAAGAAACTATGAGGACATTCAATCGGTGAGTCGCAGCCGGATTTGTCCTTTTTTGTTAGCCCTGCGCGCAGAAAATTCACCCTGCCTACTGTATACGTCCCCAGAAAAGTGTTCGCATAAAATCTGCTACTTTTATGCTTGTTCCATCTTTTTCATTGCCCCGATAAAACCACAGTTTGAGGTCGGGGATCGCAGGAGTTACACAAGCGTGCTCCAGGTATTGCGCAATCAGTGCTATGCTTATGTAGACAGGCACCAGATGGCGCGACTGTTGTGCAAGTGTATCATTAGCATATTGTCTACCAGACCTGTCTTGTTGTCTTCAACTAACTTTGTTTTTGCTTTGTCGTTTTGTTTTGTTTTTCTTGGCATCAGTTTATTCACAAGTGGTCGCATGAATAAGCCTCCGCATCATTTCCGCCCCCAATCGGACCCTCGGCATCGTTTCCACCACCTATTGGACCCTCTGCATCGTTTCCGCCCCTCATCGGACCCTCGGCATCGTTTCCGCCCCCTATTGGACCCTCCGCATCGTTTCCGCCCTCCATCGGACCCTCGTCATCGTTTCCGCCCCCTATTGGACCCTCTGCATCGTTTCCGCCCCCCATCGGACCCTCGGCATCGTTTCCGCCACCTATTGGACCCTCCGCATCGTTTCCGCCTCCCATCGGACCCTCGGCATCGTTTCCGCCCCCTATTGGACCCTCCGCATCGTTTCCGCCTCCCATCGGACCCTCGGCATCGTTTCCGCTCCCTATTGGACCCTCCGCATCGTTTCCGCCCCCTCCCCCTATTGGGCCCTCAGCATCGTTTCCCCCCCCCTCGGACCCACCAGCCAGTTTCCGCCCCCCTCAGACCCACCAGCCAGTTTCCGCCCCCTCAGACCCACCAGCCAGTTTCCGCCCCCTCAGACCCACCAGCCAGTTTCCGCCCCCCTCAGACCCACCAGCCAGTTTCCGCCCCCCTCAGGCCCACCAGCCAGTTTCCGCCCCCTCTCGGACCCAACAGCCAGTTTCCGCCCCCCCCCTCAGACCCACCAGCCAGTTTCGCCCCCTCAGACCCACCAGCCAGTTTCCGCCCCCCCCTCAGACCCACCAGCCAGTTTCCGCCCCCCTCTCGGACCCACCAGCCAGTTTCCGCCCCCCCTTAGGCCCACCAGCCAGTTTCCGCCCCCCCCCCTCGGACCCACCAGCCAGTTTCCGCCCCCCCCCTCAGGCCCACCAGCCAGTTTCCGCCCCCTCAGGCCCACCAGCCAGTTTCCGCTACCTATGCATCCGCCACCAAATTTTACTGTATAAAGTATCTGTTACTAATCGAATGCTATAAATTGTTACTCAACTGGCAACTCAGTACGAATTTGTACTAACTGAGCACAATGCTGCATAACATTAATAATAAAAACAGCTGCTCACAGCGGATGGACAGCCGAATTGGCAGCACGAGACCGATCACCTGCTGCTGCTGGTTGACAAGGTAGTCAGTTGTCTCTTCCCTTTAGGAATTCTGTCTCCAATAAAACATTACAATCTTCTGTCTGAACTATTTTTACTTCAATAATTCTGTTTTCTAGAAGTTTTTTTATTAAAATCTAATTCTTGTCCTTGCAACTAACTACTTTAAGTAGTTTAATTGGATGCTTGAAACTATAGAAACAAAATCTAGATGACAAGGCCTTTTCTGTCAAACACAATATTGGTCGCTAATGGGGGGTCATGGCTAGTCTTCCCATATACTAAAAATGAGTTGTCTGTATGTGGGTTTTAATGTTCCGGATTTAAACAATTTTCTAATTATTTCACAGTGTCCTTTCATTTCATCTCACTGCACTTATTAGCACTTGATAAATTTCAAATTTGCTGTTTGGCCGTTGGGTTTCTCGAATTGAAACTCTGGTTGCTGTTGTGCTCAGAAGGGCCGCTTGTCATCGGTGCAGTGCGTGTCTCCTATGTTTTTGGATATTGACTCAACACCTGCGCTGTCAGAATCAATCAATTGTTGTGCTGCTTTAACAACCCTGCATGTCATTCTGCGATTTGATCTCATTTCTCATTTCTTGCTGTCAACATAGATATTCATTTTAGTATATGGATCTCTGAACTGCCCGCCTCCTCTCAGGGCTCCGAGGCAGAGATCGCCATGGCCTCAGCCGCCAACCGGGGCAGCAACCGGGCCTGGTTTGCCAGGTCCTGGCACGGCCTGGACAACAGGTGAGCTGCCGCCGCCACCTTGTGACTCAGCCACCCAATCGTGTGACTCAACCACCCAATCGTGTGACATCCACCCAATCGTGTGACTCAGCCACCCAATCGTGTGACTCAGCCACCCAATCTTGTGACTCAGCCACCCAATCGTGTGACTCAGCCACCCAATCGTGTGACTCAGCCACCCAATCTTGTGACTCAGCCACCCAATCGTGTGACTCAGCCACCCAATCGTGTGACTCAGCCACCTGATCTTATTCAACCATCTCAACCACCTTTTACTCAACCACCCAATCTTGTGACTCAGCCACCCGATCTTGTGATTCAGCCACCTGATCTTATTCAACCATCTCAACCACCTTTTACTCAACCACCCAATCTTGTGACTCAGCCACCCGATCTTGTGACTCAGCCACCCGATCTTATTCAACCATCTCAACCACCTTTTACTCAACCACCCAATCGTGTGACTCAGCCACCCAATCGTCTGACTCAGCCACCCAATCGTCTGACTCAGCCACCCAATCGTCTGACTCAGCCACCGAATCGTCTGACTCAGCCACCGAATCTTATGACTCAACCACGCAATCTTATTACTCAGCCACCAAACACCTGTGACTTCTGTGACTCAACTCGCAAACTCGTGACTATTACTTTGTTACTCAGTCGCTCATTCAACAAACCCGAAAATATTTACCAAAGGCTGCTGAAGCCGCTGCTGACGCACGCCCGGCCGCTCCTGACGGAGACCTGCCCTCGCTGCTGCCTGCCGCTGGCCCAGCTGCTGACCACCGACGAACAGCTGACGCAGGCCTCTGTGCAGCGCGACCTGATAGCCGACAACCTGGATGACGCCCCGCCCGAAGATGAAGCGTCGACTTCATCGACCGGCCCGGCGGCTGGCGGCAATTTCAATGATTTCGGCGGCCTGGCGAATCCGGCCGGCCCCGGCCAGCAGAATGTGGTCGTCCGCGCTGACCTGGGCGGTTCCAACGTTTAGAAACCGATTTGAAAACTCGCTGGTTGCCTACCGTTAGTAGAGTAAAGAGGACACAGAATTATTTAATTTGAGAACTCGCTTGCTGCCTACTGTTAGTAGAGTGATGAAGAGGACATGGAATTATTTAACTTGAAAACTCGCTGGTTGCCTACTGTTAGTAGAGTGATGAAGAGGACATGGAATTATTTAATTTAAAAACTCGCTGGTTGCCTACTGTTAGTAGAGTGATAAAGAGGACATGGAATTATTTAATTTAAAAACTCGCTGGTTGCCTATTGATAGTAGAGTGAGGAGGATGCGGAATTATTTTATTTAAAAACTCACTGGTTGCCTACTGATAGTAGGGTGAAGAGGATGCGGAATTATTTAATTTAAAGACTCACGGGTTGCCTACTGATAGTAGGGTAAAAAAGAGTTTTCACATCTTTTAAAAATTACGTTTTTTGATTTAATTTTTTTGCTTTCAGCTTTCGAGTGTATTCAGTATATATACATATATTAAATATTAATATGATTATGACATTCTTCACTTGCCAATCATTTGCTCGAATGCTTAATTACGATTCAATGAGCAATGAGCCGGCTCTACTAAATTTGTCTGGTAATTTTTTTCCTTTGCTCTTTTTGCAAGCAAATTGCTTCCCTATTGCAGTTTTTTACGTTTAATTTCTTTGCCTTTCGACTTTGGAATCTGTTTACTCTGATAGGCTAAATCAGCGCTGTACATGTTGGACTGCCCGCTCTCACTAATCTAGTCTGTGCTGATTCATACCAACCTTTTTCATCAAATCTCCAACGGCATCTCATGCTGTCCACTGGCGCGATTTTGTTTCTGATAGCTGTGGGCGTAATCTATTATTATGCTTGTATTTCTGTTTGTCTGTCTGTCTGTCTGTCTGTCTGTCTGTCTGTCTATGTGTCTGTCTGTCTGTCTGTCTGTCTGTCTGTCTGTCTGTCTGTCTGTCTGTCTGTCTGTGTGTCTGTGTGTCTGTGTGTCTGTCTGTCTGTCTGTCTGTGTGTGTGTCTGTCTGTCTGTCTGTCTGTCTGTCTGTCTGTCTGTCTGTCTGTCTGTCTGTGTGTCTGTATGTCTGTCTGTATGTCTGTCTGTCTGTCTGTCTGTCTGTCTGTCTGTCTGTCTGTCTGTCTGTCTGTCTGTCTGTCTGTCTGTCTGTCTGTCTGTCTGTCTGTATGTCTGTATGTATGTCTGTCTGCCTGTCTGTCTGTCTGTCTGTCTGTCTGTCTGTCTGTGTGTCTGTATGTCTGTATGTATGTCTGTCTGCCTGTCTGTCTGTCTGTCTGTCTGTCTGTCTGTCTGTCTGTCTGTCTGTCTGTCTGTCTGTGTGTCTGTATGTCTGTCTGTATGTCTGTCTGTCTGTCTGTCTGTCTGTCTGTCTGTCTGTCTGTCTGTCTGTCTGTCTGTCTGTCTGTCTGTCTGTCTGTCTGTCTGTCTGTCTGTCTGTCTGTCTGACTGTCTGTCTGTCTGTCTGTCTGTCTGTCTGTCTGTCTGTATGTCTGTATGTATGTCTGTCTGCCTGTCTGTCTGTCTGTCTGTCTGTCTGTCTCTGTCTGTCTGTCTGTGTGTCTGTGCTAGCTAGCAAGTCTCTGCTAGCAAGTCTTCAGTCGGCATTATGGAAGCAGTTTGCCGGCTTACTCAAGCTTGGACTCGCAGTTACACAGATCTTATCGCTTCCTTGTATTTTGAGTTTTTGGCCAGTCCATCACTGCGTAAGCCTTCATTGCTCAGCTCAGTATAATTAATTCTCTTCTATCTATTTATATTCGAAGTATATTTTTATCCCGAGTTTTCATTTATTCGAACTGGTTTATCGCAGCTTATATCTGTCCGAATAGTTGATTGATAGAAATTGAAAAATTTCAATAATAATAATAATAATAATAATAATGACACCGAACTTCGGTTTGTCCTGTTAACCGATATTATACGGGACGGGAAATTGTTAGTTATCGATTATTAGAGCTGGATCGCTGACTTTATTGCTTAATTTTCTGTTTTTAATAAGAACCAGACTAATGTTTTTAGTTAGCTCATGTTGAGTAGGTTTTGGTTGTCAAGATAGCAAACTGCTGTAATTGAATAAGTAGAGACTTGTAACTTAGTCTTCGGAACTTCCGATAGTGCATTTGTACTTTACAAAGTTAACCTGCACGAAAATTACTAATAGATGTTTGAACTTTTTATAAGATAATTTTTGCATTAAAAATGTTTTCTATCGTAAGATTTTTCCACTACGAGAGTACTTCTTAAGGGCGCGAGTACTTTCGAAGTACGCGAGTACTTTTTAAGTGCGCGCCTACTTTCAAGTGCGCGAGTACTTTTTAAGTGCGCGCATACTTTCAAGTGTGCGAGTAATTTTTAAGTACGCGAGTACTTTTGTTTAATGCACACAAACTTAAGAGAAGCAGCTTATAATAACGGTATCAGTGTACTTTTATTGATTGCTGCAAACCACCCCATGCCCGTGCCAGAGGCAGCCAGCAGCCATTGGCCATGAACGACGCCGTAGACCCGGCGCTGGTCGCGCCGTCCCGTCACTGCCTGTACATCCGGGGCCTGCCGTCGCGCATCAAAGCCGACGAAGTTCGTCGCTACTTTATCGACAAAGAGGCCGACTGTTCCATCGATTTTTTCTCCTACACGGGCAGCCAGGCTGCGCTGAACATCGCCCTGCGATTCGATTCTCACGAAGTTGCCAAGCAGATCATGCGCCGGTACAATGAGTCCGGCCTGCTCGGCTGCAAAGTCAGCATAGTCTGGTTCAAGGACATGATCCGCGCCCGGCAGCGCGTCCGGGCCGACCCGCAGCTGAGGGCTCGAGTTCAGCGGGCGCAGGAGGGCCGCGGACTATCCGGTTCCCGGTCGCCGCCGCCCGCGCCTGGCTGGCGATTCGGACAGCAGGTGCGCGCCGACTCCAGCTTGGGGCCTCAGCCACCCTTGCCTCTTGTATTGTCTCACCTGTCTCTGCCTGTCCCTCACCTGTCTTTTGCCTGTCCCTCACCTGTCTCTTGCCTGTCCCTCACCTGTCTCTTGCCTGTCCCTCACCTGTCTCTTGCCTGTCCCTCACCTGTCTCTTGCCTGTCCCTCACCTGTCTCTTGCCTGTCCCTCACCTGTCTTTTGCCTGTCCCTTGCCTGTCCCTTGCCTATTCCTTGCCTGTCTTTTGCCTGTCCCTCACCTGTCTCTTGCCTATCTCTCCCCTGTCCTTCACTCGTCTCTCACCTGTTCCTCATTTTCCTTATAATACAATTGAGCAGTGACCTCAGTCCCTCCCTGTTGTCATTCTCCTATCTACAGCTGCACTACACGCGCCCACTGCAAAGTAATCCAGTGCCTCGTGTACCTCTATCCAACAAGACTCTCACATGCCTTCCGATCCCCCTCACCCGCTAAGCAGAACCGCAGTCGGTCTGGCAGCCAGCGCCGCCGCAGTCGCAGCCGCAGCCCGACCAGCCGCAGCCGCAGCCCCAGCAGGAGCAGCAGCACTCGAAGCGCCGCCTGTCGGGGCCCGCGCAGCCCGCCAGAGGAGGACGAGGAAGCCGCGGCGACGTCAGCATCAGCGGCAAACAACGGCATCGACAATTCGAATGGCGGCGTCGAGACCCGGCGGCTGGGACCGAGGTCCCCGCCATCGCCGCCGCCCGTGTCTTCTCCGCCGCCTCCGCCTCCACCGCCGCCGCCGCCGCCAACAACATCGGCTCGGCCTTCGACATCGTCCTTGGCAACGCCGCTTCAGCCGCCGTCGTTGCCGCAGATGTCGCAGCCGCCGTTTTGCGACGCCGACAATCACGGCGTTAGCGCCGATGCCGGCGACGGCATCCTGCGTCTGGTGCGCGCCAAGAAGGCCGAATTGGAGCGAGCCTACAGGCAGGACTGCGACACCTTCGCTGTGGTGGCCAAAGTGCTGGTTAGCAAGAATTCCAGCTTGGAAGGCCCGGTGCGCGACGCTCTGCGCGAAGCTCTGCGCGACATTGGGCAGCACTGCGTGGAGGAGTTGCGCGAGTTCGCCCGCACTCTGGCCATCGCTCAGCAGCAGCGCCAGCCGGCTGGCCAGCGATGACCTTGGCCGGAGTCCTTCCGTTATCTAAAATGCGATTATGTCATTTGTGACTAAATTTATCAAGTTTTATCAGCAATACCCTGATATTTCTACTGACTCAGTAGTCAACTGAGGATTTTTTGTCGGTTTTTTCGTAGTTTTTTTCTGTACAGCTCGGCTAATTACAATCAAGATTCATTCGTTTTTACATAATTTTGTAACCCGCCTAAAGCTAGCGGCCACAGAAGCACTTGCTGGCCTTTTTAACATCGGCAGTTTTTACTACTCAACTTGTCAACCTGTCGTTATTTGTGTTTCTATAGCTCTGTTTCATTCATATTCATTGCCCGAGTCCGAAAAACTGTGACAGCTGTGACCTGAATTCAAATCGGTGCGAGTTCATTCCAGCTACTGTTAGTAGCATGGGCTTGAAATTCTACATTCCCATCGTTATTAGGTGACATCACGCACTAATGACCCACCCAATCACCCCCCCCCCTAATATCCGACCCAATCATCCACTCCAAACCCACCCATTGACCCACTAATAATCCACCCAATGACCCACTGATAACCCACCCAATGACCCACTAATAACCCACCCAATGACCCACTAATTACCCAGCCAATCATTCCACTCAAAACCCACCCAATGACCCACCTAATGACCCAACCGCAACCCTGATTTGTAAAAAATTTCCAATTTTTTGCATATAAACAATAATGAATCATTATCGTTGTTAATCTTTCGCGATAAAAATAATGAATTCTGTTGTATCTCCATACTGTTTTTGTTTTGCTGTGTGATGTTTTTCTGATTTTGCTTTTTTTAGTACAATGCTTCTTATTCCTGCGTGTTGTTTTCTCTGCCAAGGTGCGCGCATATTGCTTGATTCTCGGGCCTCAGCGGCTCCTCAGCACAAGGCAACGCTTAATAAATTAAGCGTTGACACCCATCTCTGACTCCCATCTCTGACACCCATCTCTGACACCCATCTCTGACACCCATCTCTGACACCCATCTCTGACACCCATCTCTGACTCCCATCTCTGACTCCCATCTCTGACACCCGTACCCAACCCTCAGCTCAAGCAGCAGTGACAAACACCCGTGCCTAAAATTCCTGTTTCCAATCTGTTTCACTCATTCACTCATTCACTCATTCACTCATTCATTCACTCATTCACTCATTCACTCATTCACCCACTCATTCACCCATTTACTCATTCGCTCATTCACTCATTCACTCATTCACCCATTCACCCATTCACTCATTCACCCATTCACTCATTCACTCATTCACTCATTCACCCATTTACTCATTCACTCATTCGCTCATTCACGGTGCTGGCTGCGGCCCGAAGCCAGCTCAGTGGCCGGCAGAGAATTTTCATATCTAACAATAATTCCTGATCCTAAGCGTTGTTGAATTAATAATGCCAAAAATTTTATCGTCTACAATTTTTTTATTATACTACTGACAAGCCACTGTTGTGCCAATAGTCAGTGAATTGAAACTGTTGTTTTATAATCAAACTTAACTTTTATAGTGTTCTGTACTTTCGTTGTTACATTCTTAGAGTGTCGCTATTAGTGTAGATATTAGCTGCCTGAGCTGAGCCCGTCTTGCACTGTTTCAAAAATCGTTTTTTGCTGGTTTTTCTGTTTTTGCTCTTCTTTTGTCTGGTTTTTTCCGGACACGCCTGTACGAGTTTTTCGTGTTACTGCTGTTTTTGGTACTTCAAATCATATTTAACCGCATTGGCAATTGAATTAGTTTTTGTGTGACAGCAGTATCTTGACTATTAAACTGTTTCATTTTAAACTTGCCTCCAAGTTCTTCAGTTTGAGGCTTTTTTTGGTGTAAAATGTTTGTTTGGCTTCTTTGTTGCTGGGTTGGTTGCTAGGCTAGCAACTATGTTGCTCGGATGGTTGTTAGTCTCACTTGTATATCTTGTATTTTAGCTTATCTTTTGTATCTAAAGCTGATGCTATGCGGTATCTAGGCTGTTGCTAGGCGGTATCTAGGCTGTTGCCAGGGCATATCTAAGGTGTTACTAGGCTGTTGCTAGGCAAGATCTTGGCTGTTGCTAGAAGGTATCTAGTCTGATGCCAGGCGGTATCTCAGGCTGTTGCTAGGCGGTATCTAGTCTGATGCCAGGCATCTCAGGCTGTTGCTAGGCGGTATCTAGTCTGATGCCAGGCATCTCAGGCTGTTGCTAGGCGGTATCTAGTCTGATGCCAGGCATCTCAGGCTGTTGCTAGGCGGTATCTAGTCTGATGCCAGGCATCTCAGGCGCTACTAGGCTGTTGCTAGGCGGTATCTAGTCTGATGCCAGGCGATATCTCAGGCGGTATCTAGTCTGATGCCAGGCGGTATCTCAGGCGGTATCTAGTCTGATGCCAGGCGGTATCTCAGGCGGTATCTAGTCTGATGCCAGGCGATATCTCAGGCGGTATCTAGTCTGATGCCAGGCGGTATCTCAGGCGGTATCTAGTCTGATGCCAGGCGGTATCTCAGGCGGTATCTAGTCTGATGCCAGGCGGTATCTCAGGCGCTACTAGGCTGTTGCTAGGTGGTATCTAGGCTGTTGCTAGGCGATGTCTTAGGCGGTTGCTAGGCTGCATCTAGGGCGTTACTAGGCTGATTCTAAACTATAATTTTGTTTCTACTCCATTTTACTCCAATCGTTCCGTTGTTATGCCGTTGTTATGCGCAGGCAATTCTAGCGCTGCTGCACGAGCTCAGGGACGCCTACAGCAATGTAGTGGCATTTGTCAGGGAGCTGGCGGTGCAGCTGGCCATGCTGCAGGCCGAGGAGAAGCGGGCCAAGCGAATCCTGGCCGTTGGAGGCCTCCTGCTGATCAGCGTGTGCCTGCTGACTGTGTGGGGCCACCTGAACCCGAGCATGACCCTGGGCGCCTTCACCTGCCTGCTGCTGTTTGACCTGTGCTACATCGGCGTCGCCCTGGTCAGCCTCTGGGTTGAGCGGCGCCAGCGCTGTCTGGCCTACACGTTCGGCTACGAGCGATTCGAAGTGCTGGCGGTGTTCGCCTCCCTGATGCTGGCCATCCTCGGCGTGTTCTTCGTGCTGAAGGAGTGCGTGGAGCGGGCCTTCGAACCGCCCGATGTCACGCCTAGCGGCCTGGCGCTTGGCGGCCTCGTTGGACTCGTGGTGCATCTAGTGGCTGTGTACAGGTGTGTGGGTTTCTGTTTGTGGCTGTGTACAGGTGTGTGGGTTTCTGTTTGTGGCTGTGTACAGGTGTGTGGGTTTCTGTTTGTGGCTGTGTACAAGTGTGTGGGTTTCTGTTTGTGGCTGTGTACAGGTGTGTGGGTTTCTGTTTGTGGCTGTGTACAGGTGTGTGGGTTTCTGTTTGTGGCTGTGTACAGGTGTGTGGGTTTCTGTTTGTGGCTGTGTACAGGTGTGTGGGTTTCTGTTTGTGGCTGTGTACAGGTGTGTGGGTTTCTGTTTGTGGCTGTGTACAGGTGTGTGGGTTTCTGTTTGTGGCTGTGTACAGGTGTGTGGGTTTCTGTTTGTGGCTGTGTACAGGTGTGTGGGTTTCTGTTTGTGGCTGTGTACAGGTGTGTGGGTTTCTGTTTGTGGCTGTGTACAGGTGTGTGGGTTTCTGTTTGTGGCTGTGTACAGGTGTGTGGGTTTCTGTTCGTGGCTGTGTACAGGTGTGTGGATTTCTGTTTGTGGCTGTGTACAGGTGTGTGGGTTTCTGTTTGTGGCTGTGTACAAGGCTGTAACAGTTGCGTATACCTTCACAGCCGCAGATTCCATTTATTGCCCAACCGTTCCCCCCCCCCACTCCAGCGTGGAGAACCCGGCCTACAATCACGTGATCGACGCCAGCACGTCCAGCTGGCTGCAGGAGCACGTGACTGACATCAGCGAGAGCCTGTGCCATCACGTGCCGGGCCTGAGCAAGCTGCTGCTGCCCAGGCTGAACCCCCTGGCCCTGCTGGGGGTGTCCTCGGCCATGTGCCTGTTCCTGGCCAGCTGCCTACTCGACGCCTACCAGTCCTCGCTGGCCGACATCACAATGGCCGTACTGGCCGCCTTCGTTGTCGTGGTGACCATGGCGCCAATGGCCGCCTACTGCGGCAAGATTCTGCTGCAGAGCACCCCGGCTCACCTGGTCGGCCAGCTGGACAAGGCGCTCGGCGAGGCCGCCACGCTTGACGGGGTGCTGGAGCTTCGCAAGGAGCGCACCTGGCTGACCGGCTTCGGACAGCTCAACGGCTGCCTGCAGGTGAGGCCTATTTGATGTATTCTGTGTAGTTTATTCATGACTGTGTACAGGTCTGTGTACTCTATTCGTGTCTGTGTACAGGTCTGTGTACTCTATTCGCGTCTGTGTACAGATCTGTGTACTCTATTCGCGTCTGTGTACAGATCTGTGTACTCTATTCGCGTCTGTGTACAGATCTGTGTACTCTATTCGTGTCTGTGTACAGGTCTGTGTACTCTATTCGCGTCTGTGTACAGATCTGTGTACTCTATTCGTGTCTGTGTACAGGTCTGTGTACTCTATTCATGTCTGTGTACAGATAGGTACAGTGTATCCGATTAGTGACTGTCATTTTTTCAGAAAACTTTGGCCATTTTGAAGCCCCAAATTGCCATTTTTCGCCTGTTTTCTGTTCGTAAAAATCTGCAAAAGCAGAGTAAATTCTAATCCCAACGTCCCAGGTTCGAGTCCGCCGCGACGCCTCCGAACAGCTTGTGCTGGCCCACGTGACCAACCGGCTGGCCCACCTGGTGCCCGGCCTCACAGTGCAGGTCTACAAAGATGACTGGAGCCGCGGCCTGCAGCCCTCCGCCAGCTGGGTGGCGCCCCGCTTCAACCCGTTCGCCCCGCCCGCCGCCCCATCCGCAGCCGCCGCCTCCCACGCCGTCGCCCCAGCCTCCTCGGCTTCTTCATTTCTCGCCGGTTCTTCATCACCACATCCGTCAGCAGCGTCGACCGCGGTGTCCGAGGCCAACCTGCCGGACCTGCTGCTGCCCGCCAGCTTCGCTCCGCCGAACCCCTTCACCAGCCACGCCGGGGTCAGCTTCATGCTGCCGCCGCCCCCGCCGCCTCCGCCGATGCCTCCGTCGACATCCAGTTCGACGTTTCATCAGCGCTACTGAGCTGCATGACAATTGCCTCGCAATGCGCATATCCGGGGATGTACATATACACAGTGGGGCTTGCTTTTGTTCAGCTACTATGTAACTATGCTGAGCCTTTTGGTGAATGGTTCTTGGACTGATGTACAATATTATTACTCTTGCTGTCTCAATAAATCATTGATGAATAAATAATCTTGAATTTTGTTGGTTGCGAAATTGTTTTACTGCTTTTATCTTTTTTACTAGGCTAGTTATTTTCACCCTTAGTGATCAAGTTTAGTCATGTCTCAGTGATGTTTCAGTCATGCCTCAGTCATTAATCGCCTCAGTCATGCCTCAGTCATACCTGAATAGCCAGTTCAGTCATTAATTCCCTCGCCTATCGGCCACCTTCCAGTTGTCATGGCAACGCCAGTCGCCCTACCAACGGACCTGGCCAATTGGCCCAAGCTGAAGCGCCACCTGGAGGCCCTGAAGCGAATCGAGCCGAACCCTGAAGCGCTGGTGAAAGTGCTGGACGACCTGCACGAGGAGTACATGCTGAACTACGTCAGCCCGGCCACGGGCGCCGGTTCCGCGCGCTCGTTTTTCACTGGACTGCGCCGGTTCATTGAGCAGCGCATGAGCGATGAGCAGCGCAAGCAGTTCTTCCAGGGCCTGCTGCCCTTCCTGGTGGACCGCGTGCTGGCCTTGGAGGCTGGCAGGGAGCCCCTGAACTACGCCTGCCAGCAGGAGGGTGAGATGCTCTCTGCTCTGTGTGTGGTACAGCCTGTGCTTACAGCCTGTTTACAGACTGCACAGTGTGTTACAGCCTGTGCTTACAGACTGGACAGTGTGTTACAGCCTGTGCTTACAGCCTGTTTACAGACTGGACAGTGTGTTACAGCCTGTGCTTACAGACTGGACAGTGTGTTACAGCCTTTGCTTACAGACTGGACAGTGTGTTACAGCCTGTGCTTACAGACTGGACAGTGTGTTACAGCCTTTGCTTACAGACTGGACAGTGTGTTACAGCCTGTGCTTACAGACTGGACAGTGTGTTACAGCCTGAATACTGTACAGAGTATACCAGTCTAACAGTTAAATAATCCCAATCAAAATCCCTAGCCTCGGTCACTGTGCTAAGTCGCGAGTTCGTATCCTCGCTATTGTCGGCCGCGTTCCTCTGCGTGATGCCGCAGCACCCCAAGGACCTGGCCATCAGCATGTCGGCCAACGGCTTTCCCGCCTTCTTCGCCGCCATTCAGGAAGCGTGAGCGATTTTTCACAGTATTTTCTAGTGTATTACTATAAGTAGAGCAGTGAAGGATTTGCTGCTAATAATTTCTGCTGCAGGACTCCGCACCAAGCAGAGAAGCTGCAATGCGTTCTCAGCTACTTCGAACGGCTGCAGCGGGAGGGCCTGCCCGCCGGCAAGCTGGTTGTCGCCCGCTCCGTCTTGCCGTCCAAGGAGCTGCTGACCTCCGCCAAGCTGGCCGCCAGCTCCCGCCCGCTCTGCCGCTTGCTGGTGGAGCCCGAGGCCTCCATGAAGGACGCCGACACCAACCTGCTGCACGTCTGCTTTGGCAACAGCTTCCTGGGCGGCGGGGTGCTCTTGACTGGCGTGTTGCAGGTGCGTCTTCTGCTTCTCATCCCTCCCATCTCATCCCCTCCCATCTCATTCCCTCCCATCTCATTCCCTCCCATCTCATTCCCTCCCATCTCATCCCCTCCCATCTCATCCCCTCCCATCTCATTCCCTCCCATCCCATCCCCTCCCATCTCATTCCCTCCCATCTCATCCCCTCCCATCTCATTCCCTCCCATCTCATTCCCTCCCATCTCATCCCCTCCCATCTCATCCCCTCCCATCTCATCGCCTCCCATCTCATCCTCTCCCATCTCATCCCCTCCCATCTCATCCCCTCCCATCTCATCCCCTCCCATCTCATCGCCTCCCATCTCATCCCCTCCCATCTCATCGCCTCCCATCTCATCCCCTCCCATCTCATCCCTTCCCATCTCATCCCCTCCCATCTCATCCCCTCCCATCTCATCCCCTCCCATCTCATCCCCTCCCATCTCATCCCCTCCCATCTCATCCCCTCCCATCTCATCCCCTCCCATCTCATTCCCTCCCATCTCATTCCCTTCCATCTCATCCCCTTCCATCTCATCCCCTCCCATCTCATCCCCTCCCATCTCATTCCCTCCCATCTCATTCCCTCCCATCTCATCCCCTCCCATCTCATCCCCTTCCATCTCATCCCCTTCCATCTCATCCCCTCCCATCTCATCCCCTCCCATCTCATCCCCTCCCATCTCATCCCCTCCCATCTCATCCCCTCCCATCTCATCCCCTCCCATCTCATCCCCTCCCATCTCATCCCCTCCCATCTCATCCCTCCCATCTCTTTCTCAATTCACCCCTTCTCCCCATCTCTCCCGTACTCTGACTCTCCCATCTTACTAAAAGTAGTCAGTTCATGGTTAAACCCAGCCCTGCCGCCAACCCCACCCCAGGAGGAGACCCTGTTCGTGCACAACCCGGAGCTCATCACCTCCATGCTGTTTGTGGAGGCCATGGACAACAACGAGGCCGTGTACATCATGGGCTACGAGCCGTTCAGCCAGTCCGACGGCTACGGGCTGAAAATGAAATTCACCGGGCAGGTGCGCGAATCGCTCCAGCCGGACGAAGCCGGCATTCTGCCGCGCCGCCTCGTCTCCATGGACGCCGTGCCGTACCGCGGCTTCCCCGCTGAGCAGTACGTTAAGCAGAACCTGCTGCGCGACACCAACAAGGCTTATGTGGCATTTCGGCAGTCTTATAAACAGGTGAGAGTTTTGGCCTTTATAATGAACCCGCTTGCTCATTATATACGATATCCCACACCCCATGTACATATGCCTCTCCCCCACCCCATGTACATATGCCTCTCCCCCACCCCATGTACATATGCCTCTCCCCCACCCCATGTACATATGCCTCTCCCCCACCCCATGTACGTATGCCTCTCCCCCACCCCATGTACGTATGCCTCTCCCCCACCCCATGTACATATGCCTCTCCCACCCCATGTACATATGCCTCTCCCCCACCCCATGTACGTATGCCTCTCCCACCCCATGTACGTATGCCTCTCCCACCCCATGTACGTATGCCTCTCCCACCCCATGTACATATGCCTCTCCCACCCCATGTACATATGCCTCTCCCACCCCATGTACATATGCCTCTCCCACCCCATGTACGTATGCCTCTCCCACCCCATGTACATATGACTCTCCCACCCCATGTACGTATGTATGCCTATTCTCACCCAGTGCACATTTGCCCTACATATCGATTAAATTGCGGCATGCCTCAATGAGACTGAGCCTGTCCTCATGGCGTTGAATGACTGGCTTTACAAACAATTGCTCTGTTTCACAACAAATAAAGCGATTTTTTGCAGTCATTAATTGAAAAGCAGTGAGCGACGTTCAATCATTATCTAAACTACTCAGTAAGTAGTTTGCTATGCAAAAGAGCAGCGTATGTTTTTATGTGGATTTTCTCGTTTTTCGACGTTATTTTTTGCTCTTGTACTCGCTTTTAGTTCCAGCATGTCTGTCTGTCTATTATTTCAATTTCATTTTTTAGTCTTTATTTCTAACAGTGCTTCCTTGAGTGAAAGCCCAGAGTGTTACTTGGAGTGACAGTTCAGACTGCTACTTGGAGTGATAGTTCAGAGTGCTACGGATAGTAAAAGTCCAGAGTGCTACTTGGAGTGACAGTTCAGACTGCTACTTGGAGTGATAGTTTAGAGTGCTACGGAGAGTGAAAGTCCAGAGTGCTGCTTGGAGTGACAGTTCAGAGTGCTACGGAGAGTGAAAGTCCAGAGTGCTACTTGGAGTGACAGTCCAGAGTGCTACTTGGAGTGACAGTCCAGAGTGCTACGGGGAGTGACAGTCCAGAGTGCTACTTGGAGTGACAGTCCAGAGTGCTACGGGGAGTGACAGTCCAGAGTGCTACTTGGAGTGACAGTCCAGAGTGCTACGGGGAGTGACAGTCCAGAGTGCTACGGGGAGTGACAGTTCAGACTGCTATGGAGAGTGACAGTCCAGAGTGCCACGTGGAGTGACAGTCCAGAGTGCCACGTGGAGTGACAGTCCAGAGTGCTACGGGGAGTGACAGTCCAGAGTGCTACGGAGAGTGAAAGTCCAGAGTGCTACTTGGAGTGCCCCAGGAGTGACCGTGGTGTGCAGATCAGCTTCCGAGCAGTTGCCCCCCACCTCGCTCTTCATCCCGCTTCAGTGTCCCGAGCTGGCTGCCAGCGCGCCCCGCGGCGTTGTCACGGGCAACTGGGGCTGCGGCGCCTTCGGCGGCGACCCTCAGCTGAAGTCTTTGCTGCAGTGGCTGGTGGCCTCCCAGCTGGAGCTGCCGGTGCTGCAGTATCACAAATTTTCCGATTCTCGGGTTGACCGGGTAAGTGCAAATTTATGACTGGTTAAATAGATTTCGAAACATATCGGCATTTAGTAGCAGCAGTAGAAGTTCTCATTTCTAGTTAGTAGCATAAATAGAGTTTTTTCGTTCTAATTATCTAATCTTACGAAATGAAAGCATCGGATTTCCATCCCCGTTCAACCGCGGCAGCTGGAGGAGGTGTCCGAGAAGCTGCAGTCGGCCAAGTGCACAGTCGGACAGCTGTGGAAGCGCATCCTGGATTATTGCAAGATCGCCTCAAAGGAGTTTGAGAAGACAGACTCGCTGCAGACCGAGCTGTTCGCCCACCTGCTCAAGACTGCTTAGGCGCTTGATGAGGCCTCCAGTTGCCGTGACCCCCTCTCAGTTTTAGCTCCGAGGGTCCTCACCGACCTACTGATAGTAGAGCAGACAGAAAGTCTTTGAAACTTTATAAATCAGTTCGAGCACATTTCTGTAGACGTTTCTAGCGATCATCCCTGGCCAGGAATCGAACCCGGGACGCCAAATTACACTCTTTGCATACCCCAGCTGTTTTGTGCCTCCCTGTAGGCTGTGTCTTTTTTAAAACTTTTTTACTCATTGAAATTTTATTCTTTTCGAGTTTTTCCCACCTTAAGGTGCCCAGTTTTGCTCAAACACAATTTGGCATGTTCTGCCTTTGCTGCTTGTTGCTAACCGCCTTGTCGTGTGTAAAAATTGGCCTTTTTAATTATCGGAAAGAAACCGATCTCGCCGCCCCATTGCTTCTCCCATTGTTTTGATGTTTTTTGCGGAATTCGAACCAAAGACCGCGTCTTAATACTGTGCGGTTCGTATTGAAATTTTGCACAGTTTAACCGAGTTTTACTCTTAGCAACCGGCTTTTTCTAGCTAACCCTTTTTTCCTGTGTTCTATTCAGAGCCTCTGACTTAACCTTCAACATTCGCGACTGTTTTTAAAGACGCCGTCCGTCCCAGTCACTTCTGTTTTGTGCGGCTGTTTGGTGTCCGCTTATTTCAGATTGGCTTTTCCATAAATATAAACTGAGCTGCCCGCTTCTGGTCATCATCAGCTGATCATAAGGAGCTGCTGGTCTGGCAGATTCACTTGAAACATTTTGCCTGCCTTAATTGTTACTTTTTTTCTATGATATATGGAGTTCCTGTGTTTCTGTAAGGGCATCAGTTCTGTGAATGCATCGATTCTGTGAAAACAGTGATTGTGTGAATGTATCGGTTGTGTGAATGCATCGGTTGTGTGAATGCATCGATTCTGTGAATACTGTGATTGTGTGAATCTATCGATTCTGTGAATGCATCGATTCTGTGAATGCATCGATTCTGTGAATGCATCGATTCTGTGAATGCATCGATTCTGTGAATGCATCGATTCTGTGAATGCATCGATTTTGTAAATGCATCAATTCTGTGAATGCATCGATTCTGTGAATACAGTGCTTGTGTGAATGCATAGATTCTGTGAATTAATCGATTGTTTGAATGCGGTAATTTTCTGATTACATTGATTCTGTGACTACCAGTGATTCTGTGAATTCATCGATTCTGTGGTTTTTTTAATGCATCGTCTCTGTGAATATAGTGGTTTGTGAATGCATAATTCTGTGAATTCATCGACTTTGTGAATATAGTGGTTTGTGAATGCATAATTCTGTGAATTCATCGACTTTGTGAATATAGTGGTTTGTGAATGCATAATTCTGTGAATTCATCGACTTTGTGAATATAGTGGTTTGTGAATGCATAATTCTGTGAATTCATCGACTTTGTGAATATAGTGGTTTGTGAATGCATAAACTCTGTGAATTCATCGACTTTGTGAATATAGTGGTTTGTGAATGCATAATTCTGTGAATTCATCGACTTTGTGAATATAGTGGTTTGTGAATGCATAATTCTGTGAATTCATCGACTTTGTGAATATAGTGGTTTGTGAATGCATAAACTCTGTGAATTCATCGACTTTGTGAATATAGTGGTTCTGCGATTGAATTAATTCTGTGAATATAGAAGTTCTGCGATTGAATTAATTCTGTGAATATAGAAGTTCTGCGATTAAATTAATTCTGTGAATATAGAAGTTCTGCGATTGAATTAATTCTGTGAGTATAGAAGTTCTGCGATTGAATTAATTCTGTGAGTATAGAAGTTCTGCGATTGAATTAATTCTGTGAATATAGTGGTTCTGCGATTGAATTAATTCTGTGAATATAGAAGTTCTGCGATTGAATTAATTCTGTGAATATAGTTCTGCGATTGAATTAATTCTGTGAATATAGTGGTTCTGCGATTGAATTAATTCTGTGAATATAGTAGTTCTGCGATTGAATTAATTCTGTGAATATAGTAGTTCTGCGATTGAATTAATTCTGTGAATATAGTAGTTCTGCGATTGAATTAATTCTGTGAATATAGTGGTTCTGCGATTGAATTAATTCTGTGAATATAGTAGTTCTGCGATTGAATTAATTCTGTGAATATAGTAGTTCTGCGATTGAATTAATTCTGTGAATATAGTAGTTCTGCGATTGAATTAATTCTGTGAATATAGTGGTTCTGTGATTGAATTAATTCTGTGAATATAGTGGTTCTGTGATTGAATTAATTCTGTGAATATAGTGGTTCTGTGATTGAATTAATTCTGTGAATATAGTGGTTCTGTGATTGAATTTATTCTGTGAATATAGTAGTTCTGCGATTGAATTAATTCTGTGAATATAGTGGTTCTGTGAATTCACTGATTCTGTGAATGCATCAACTTTCACAGTATCAAAATTTTCAAATGGACTAGTTTTGCAAACACAATTGTTCTGTGAATGCAGTAGCTTGGTGAATGGGTTAAATAAAAAGATAAGTGAAAAGCAATTAATATATGGGATACAAAGCTTTTTTGCAATACCTCTATTTCAAGAATTAATTTGTCAATTATCAAAGACCGCCAGGTCTGTCTCTGCCGTCTATGGCATGCAGACCCTGAGCAGATGAATTAGGCTAAACTGTGATGTTGGTCAGTTGTTTATAGCACTCAACTCAAATCGATGTGAGATCTTGACCGGATCGGCACCAAGATCAAACAGATAGCAGCTCAAGTCGTTTTTGCAAAGCAATGCAAGCACCTGGCTTCAGTCGCACTGCGGCCGTGTCTGCAGCCGCCAGCACCGACCTGGTGAGCACGGCGGAACAGCCCACTGGCACCTCGGCTGAGGCCGCCTTCCAGCAGCAGCCAAAGTCTGCGTCAGCAGCACCGCAACAACCGCCGCAGTTGGCGTTGAGTGCCTCGTCTTCATCGGCGTGCCGTCAGGCCAACTGGCTAGTGGGCGTCGAGCCGCAGGATATCCGGTTTCCGGTGAGGAATGAGGGGTGCTGGCTGAGGGGTTGTCAGAGAGAGGAATGAGGGGTGCTGGCTGAGGGGTTGTCAGAGAGAGGAATGAGGGGTGCTGGCTGAGGGGTTGTCAGAGAGAGGAATGAGGGGTGCTGGCTGAGGGGTTGTCGGAGAGAGGAATGAGGGGTTGCCGGAGAGAGGAATGAGGGGTTGGCGGAGAGAGAAATTAAGTTTAGATTACGGAAATCAGACTAGAAATTTATAACCCTTAGGGCTCTTAAAAATTAATTAGATATTTTACCTTGGCATATTTGAACTCTACGATCCACACATGTCTCATGTAGCTACATGTAAGCTAAAAATACTTGCTTAGTACTCATCACCCTACTTTCCAGGTGAACATCGCCCAGGTAGCCTTCACCGCCACCTACTTTGCCGCGCTTACCTCCGACCGCCGCAAAGTCTACGTCAACCGCCGGCAGCCTGGCGCCGCCGGCAACTGCAAGCGACGCGCCATCGACTTCCCGGCGGCCGATCGGCGGCCAGTCAGCCTGGTTTCCTTCGACCACCGCGATGTGCTCTGCGTGGTCCTGCGCAGCCGAGTCGAATTCCACTGCCTGGCCAGCGGCACCCGGGTCGGCGCGTACGAGACCCCGACAGCCGAGGTCGTCGCCGCCGCGTCCAGGCACGGCCGGTCGCCGCTCGGTGCTCTCTGGTGCTCCTTCGGGGGCAGCGGCAGCTCCTCGCGCAAGTCAGCCTCCTCCGAGGCCGCCTTCACCGTGTGGACGGACCGGACAGACGCACCGAAGCGGGCGCTGCTGCTCGGACAGTCAGTGGCCGGCAGGGCGGAGAGGTTCCTCCGCTTCCACTGGACCTCTGAGGACGCCGTGCTGCTCGTGTCTCGGCTGGCCGGCTCGGGCTCCAGCCAGGTGCGGCTTCTGTAGATCTCTTTTGAGTTCTGTAGATCTTTTTTGGGTTCTGTATATCTTTTTTGGGTTCTGTAGATCTCTATTGGGTTCTGTAGATCTCTTTTGGGTTCTGCAGATCTCTTTTGGGTTCTGTAGATCTCTATTGGGTTCTGTAGATCTCTATTGGGTTCTGTAGATCTCTATTCGATTCTATAGATCTATATTCGGTTCTGTAGATCTCTATTGGGCTCTGTAGATCTTTAATGGGCTCTGTAGATCTCTATTTGGTTCTGTAGATCCCTATTGTGTTCTGTAGATCTCTATTGGGTTACGTAGATCTCTACTGGGTTTTATAGATCTCTATTGGGTTACGTAAATATCTACTGGGTTTTGTAGATCTCTATTAGATTCTATAGATCTATATTCGGGTCTGTAGATCTCTATTGGGCTCTGTAGATCTCTATTGGGTTCTGTAGATCTCGGTGGGCTCTTGAAAATTGATATCAGGATTCCGAGAGGTTTCCTTGCTCGCCATTAGATCTTGCTGTTTAGGGTTCACTAGACCATTTGTATAGAGCCTGTAGATCTTGTTCTCTAGACCAACCAGTAGCAAGCAGCGAACCGCTCCCAGAACCCCCCTCTCCCACCGGTCGCAGCGCCAGCAGCAGCAGGCGGAGCCGCAGCCGCTCATCTTCAGCGCCTTCGACACGGCCGGGCGGCGCCCAATGCAGCGGCTCTGCCGGCGCAGCGTCCACTCGGCCCGCCAGTTCTGCCTGTCCCCAGACGGCTCCCTCCTGCTGCTCAGCGGCGGCTCCCGCCACCAGCTGCTTGAAGCCGCCACGCTGCGGCCGCTGCTGACCCTGCCCCGCCGGCAGTCCTCGCCGCTGCCCATTGCCGTCACCAACGCCGGCGACCTGCTGCTGCTGCGACCGCAGCCGCCGGCCTGCCTGGAGATTCACCGTCGCGGCGTCGGCCTCGGGCCGCCGAAGAGCTTCGAGCTGGCCGGCCTCCTGCTTGGCGGCGGCGGCGGCGTCGGCGGAACCGCCAGCGGCGAGTTTCGCCTCTACGCCATCGGCGACTTCGCCGCGCTGCTGGTCTTCGAGCGGGGCGCCCGGGCGACTGGCGCTGACGACGCCACAGCGGGCACCGGCGGAGGCGGCGGTGGCGACTGCGTAGACGGCCGAAGGACCAGCAACTCGGAGCTGCCGCACTCGCAGTCGAAGCAGCAGCAGCAGCAGCAGCAGCAGCAGCAGCAGCAGCAGCAGCAGCAGAGCCTCTGCCTGGTGGCCCTGGTGGATCTCAATGGTGAGCTGAAGCTTCTAGAAGAGAGTGAAGATGACTGCGTCTGTGACTGATTGGTCCGTACGGGGTCATTTCCTATTAGCCGGTATAGGTCTCTTTCTACCTGATTGGTCAGCACGTGTCGCTTTCTGATTGGTCAGCACATGTCGCTTTCTGATTGGTCAGCACATGTCGCTTTCTGATTGGTCAGCACATGTCGCTTTCTGATTGGTCAGCACATGTCACCGTTTGATTGGTCAGCACGTGTCGCCTTCTGATTGGTCAGCACATGTCGCCTTCTGATTGGTCACCATATGTCGCTTTCTGATTGGTCAGCACATGTCGCTTTCTGATTGGTCAGCACATGTCGCCTTCTGATTGGTCAGCACATGTCGCCTTCTGATTGGTCACCATATGTCGCTTTCTGATTGGTCAGCACATGTCGCTTTCTGATTGGTCAGCACATATTGCTTTCTGATTGGTCTGTCTAGGCCGGTTTTATTGGTCCGTACAGGTCTCTATCTGATCAGTGAGCAAAGTTTGAGCTCTCTAATTGGTCTGTGCACAAATTGCGCTCACCCTCCGCCAGGCAATTTGCTCATGCGAGCCGAGTGGCCCAGGGCCCGCGTGCAGCTCGTCTCCGACGACCTTCTGGTGTACCTGCGCCGCATGTCCCTCCGGCCGTTCTCGGCTGCCCACGCCTGCATCTTCGACTTCAACGCGCCGCTGGTCAGGCGCTCCTGCTGGGCTGCTGGCGGCGACTCGCTGAACCCGCCGGCCGCCGTCGCCGCCTCCTCCTCCGGCGGCGGCAAGCACGAGGCGAAGTCGGGAGCGGCTCGAAATGCGACAGCGCTGGACGCCAACGGAACCGCCATCGTCTTGGCGCCGAATTTGCCAACCAGCGAGTGACAGGCGAGTGACTAGCGAGTGACAGGCGAGTGACAAAGTGATCAAATGTACTTTAGTGCCGAAGCAGTCGAGTAAATAATTTACACTTCCTTATTTTTTACCGCTTCGTGATTTATAGCAAGAGACTGTCACACAGGCTTCTCTGAAGCGCGTCAATTTCGTTATTTTTCTGTCCTAAACCTTATCGTATGGGCCTGGAATTGCGCCAATTTTTTATTACCTATTGTGAAACACCTACGCGAACTCTTAATTGACGTTTCCGGCACTGCAGTAAACCCGAATTTATATTGCACCATCGTTTAATCAATTTTTGGCTTTCTGTTTTATTGCGTTTTTTCGTTAATTAACTGAAGAAAATGAGCAATTTGATAATTAGACAGGTGCAATTGTAAATTTGTCGCCGAAGTCACGTGACAAGCAAGTCTAGTAAATGTAGACCAAAGCAAATGTACATTAGTCTCCGAAGTCACGTGACAAGCAAGTCTAGTAAATGTAGACCAAAGCAAATGTACATTAGTCTCTGAAGTCACGTGACAAGCAAGTCTAGTAAATGTAGACCAAAGCAAATGTACATTAGTCGCCGAAGTCACGTGACAAGCAAGTCTAGTAAATGTAGACCAAAGCAAATGTACATTAGTCTCTGAAGTCACGTGATAAGCAAGTCTAGTAAATGTAGACCAAAGCAAATGTACATTAGTCTCTGAAGTCACGTGATAAGCAAGTCTAGTAAATGTAGACCAAAGCAAATGTACATTAGTCTCCGAAGTCACGTGATAAGCAAGTCTAGTAAATGTAGACCAAAGCAAATGTACATTAGTCTCCGAAGTCACGTGATAAGCAAGTCTAGTAAATGTAGACCAAAGCAAATGTACATTAGTCTCCGAAGTCACGTGATAAGCAAGTCTAGTAAATGTAGACCAAAGCAAATGTACATTAGTCTCCGAAGTCACGTGATAAGCAAGTCTAGTAAATGTAGACCAAAGCAAATGTACATTAGTCTCCGAAGTCACGTGATAAGCTAGCCTGCCCGACTGAAGTTGAGTGGGGCACAAAATAAAAAACCAGGTATCCTTGAAAATTCATGGAAAGTTTGTTTGGATGAGCCGTCGAAAAATAGTGGTTTTCATATTTTTCAATATATTTGACCAGAAAACAACAACAATAACATAGAAGGGTATATTGTAGTCGTAGGTTCTGAGATGACCAGAGAAAAAACAAGACAAAGATGAGTGGTGATAAATAAATTTTACCAGCCGTTCGCATTCAGCGCTACTCATTAAAATGAATAGTAGTCAGAAAAGATTATAAAATCCGATTTCAAAATGTACTTATTTGTTATGAAACCTGGTTAATGTCAGTTCAAACACCGCAAAACATCCCAAAAATTATCAAACTTAAAAAAACAATTATTGCACATTATTATTAACAAAACTGTTAAGATAAAAAAAGGAAAAATGACTTAGTAATTAGAATTTCAGATATTCGCTGCTTTAGTTCATTCAGCTGAAAAAAATATAAACTGACAAAACACAACATGCTACTGTTTTATGGCCGATGTAAGTAGAATCCAAAGCAAATTATGCTCAGAATTTTGTCGAGGGCACAAAAATGAATATATAATATTTCTGGAGAAAGATTTTTCAGAGAGAACTGTCAAATATCAACTGACGGACGAGTTTGGATAGAAAGGGGGTGAGTGCGGCGTCACGGATACAGGAAACCAAGGATAAACCAATTGCCACCAGTAATAAAAGGAGCTGCTACACTTCACAACCTCCAATATATTGATAAATGTGGCGCACCCGCTTTAATTAAAGGCAGTGCAGTTTGAGGGCTACAGATTGCGAACAAAACTGCTACCCTATCTACCCTATGGCTACCTTATCTACCCTATGGCTACCCTATCTACCCTATGGCTACCCTATGGCTACCCTATGGCTACCCTATCTACCCTATGGCTACCCTATCTACCCTATGGCTACCCTATCTACCCTAGGACTATCCTATCTACCCTAGGACTATCCTATCTACCCTAGGACTATCCTATCTACCCTAGGGCTACCCTATCTACCCTAGGGCTACCCTATCTACCCTAGGGCTACCCTATCTACCTATGACTAACTATCTACTCTAGGGCTACCCTAACCGAGACTGCTCCTAGGGTTACCTTACCCAAAGCCGCTACCCTATCGCAGAATCGTACTAACCGCAGCCGACTGTGCTTAACTTGCGAGCCAGCCGAGCCATAAGTGTATACACAGCAAATCCTTTTACCACTGCGCGGCTCCTTGAACACGACAACAAATTGTATTGCAAAGTAGAAATATAGTTTATCAATAACACAATTCGTGCTCAAACATAAACAAAGCGAATTACGAGTTGCTCAGGTCTCCCTTATCAGCTTCCGAAATTCTCTTTCCAACAGGATCAGCCTTGCCCTCTCCTCACAGGTACATGCCGTTGATCAGGTAGTCCGCCTCGTCGCTGGTCAGCGCTTTGCCGCCGCGCCGGAACCGGGCCCTCAGCTGGCGGATGCGGCAGGTCAGGAACAGCACAGCGACCAGGCTGAGGCCCAGGCCCAGGGCCAGCGCGACCACGGCTGTGCGGGACTGCCGGTAGTTCTCCATCAGCTCGGCCAGCTCCGCCTGCGACTGGCCGGTCAGGCCGACTAGCGGCCGCGGCTTCTGCGGCTTCGACGGCTTCGGAGGCTGCGGCTTCGACGGCGTCGACTTGCGGCTGGAGTCTGCAGCGATTGACGTGTTGAAATGGATTTCGATACATATCTGATTATGCCAATAATAGTAATAGCAGTAGTAATTTCCGGAAAATACAAGCAACCTGGTGGTTTTCGAAAATACAAAGACTACGCTTTCTAGGAAAGACACTAAGCTTTTTAGGAAAGACACTAAGCTTTCTAGGAAAGACACTAAGCTTTCTAGGAAAGACACTAAGCTTTATAGGAAAGACACTAAGCTTTATAGGAAAGACACTAAGCTTGCTAGGAAAGACACTAAGCTTTCTAGGAAAGACACTAAGCTTTCTAGGAAAGACACTAAGCTTTCTAGGAAAGACACTAAGCTTTCTAGGAAAGATTTCTAAGAATCATAAGAACAACCCAATTCCAGGAAAAATTGAAGCTTTTAAAAGAAAAATTCTGCATTTCCAACCTCTCAGAGGAGCCTCGGTGGCGGCAGGGCGGGCTCGCTGCTTGGCCCGCCGACCAGACGGCAGGTCCAGCTCGCCGATTTCAGCGGCTCTGCCCGAAGACCGCGGCCTCCACGGCGGGTCAGCGGCGGCGGTGGCGGCGGCGGCCGAGGCTGCCAGCTGTTTGAGACGCTGGCGCCGTCGCTGCGACTCGGCGGAGCTCCAGTCGGCGTAGCCGGGCGCGGCGTCGTAGGCACTGACTGGCGGAGCGCTGTCGGGGTCCCGGTCGGCGTAGGCGGCGGCGCCAAGTCGGTAGTAATCGGCGTCGGCTGCGTCGGATTTTTCCAGCGCGGCGGCGGCCTTGTCGGCTTTGTCTGGAAAGCGAATAAATTATCTATGACCACACAGATCTATGACCACACAGATCTATGACCACACAGATCTATGACCGCACAGATCTATGACCGCACAGATCTATGACCACACAGATCTATGACCACACAGATCTATGACCACACAGATCTATGACCACATAGATCTATGACCGCACAGATCTATGACCACACAGATCTATGACCACACAGATCTATGACCACACAGATCTATGACCACACAGATCTATGACCGCACAGATCTATGACCACACAGATCTATGACCACACAGATCTATGACCGCACAGATCTATGACCACATATTTATGACCACACAGATCTATGACCGCACAGATCTATGACCGCACAGATCTATGACCACACAGATCTATGACCACACAGATCTATGACCACATATTTATGACCACACAGATCTATGACCACACAGATCTATGACCGCACAGATCTATGACCACACAGATCTATGACCACACAGATCTATGACCGCACAGATCTATGACCGCACAGATCTATGACCACACAGATCTATGACCACACAGATCTATGACCGCACAGATCTATGACCACACAGATCTATGACCGCACAGATCTATGACCACACAGATCTATGACCACATATTTATGACCACACAGATCTATGACCACACAGATCTATGACCACACAGATCTATGACCACACAGATCTATGACCACACAGATCTATGACCACACAGATCTATGACCACACAGATCTATGACCACACAGATCTATGACCACATATTTATGACCACATAGATCTATGACCACACAGATCTATGACCACACAGATCTATGACCACACAGATTTATGACCACACAGATCTATGAACACACAGATCTATGACCACACAGATCTATGACCAGACAGGCGCAGCATGACTCACCCAGGTTGTAGATGGTCTCGGGCTCCAGCCTGTTGGCCAGCTGGTCATAATCCAGCGACCTGTCGCTGGCTGGCAGCCACCGCTGCCTCGTTTTGTCCGACGATCCCCAATCGTCTGCCGACTTCCTCAGCAGCAGTTCGGCCGCGGTGGCGTCATCCAAGCCGTAGCGGGAGGCCGCCGGGTTTTTCAGAAAGCTGTCCGGCCCATTCGGCAGCTGGTCCTCGGCCAGCACCGGCGCCCGGCTGAGCTGCAGGCTGCCTTGGGCGCGCGGCAGGTCGGACATTCGGCCGCCGGGGGGCAGCGGCGTCGGGACGCTCTGGGCCAGCATGTGGTGCTCAGCCACCTTACCCGTGTGGTGCTGCTGCTGCTGCTGTTGTTGTTGTTGTTGTTGTTGCAGGATCTGCTGCTGCTGTTTGGTTCGAGCGGATGCCTCGGCAGCGGCGGCGGCGGCAGCTTGCAAAATCGATTTGGCGTCGGCTGTAAGCAGTCAGGAATAAATTGAATCAATCGAGGGTAAACAGTGCGAGTAAACTATGCTCTAAATACCTCGTCGCCTAATTAGTACCCTAATATTGAATACTGCAGTACTTACCATAGCTCTTGGACTGCTCAGCGCTTCCGGGGGCGGTCGCAACGGCGGCGGGAGAGGAGGAGGCGGCAGAAGCGGCCGTGCAATCGACCTCGTCGCTGCCATCGCCGCAGTGGACAATGCCGTCGCAGCGGTCGTAGATGGCGATGCAGTGCGGCGCCTTGGTGATGTCCCGGCATTGGAACTGTAGGTCCGGGTAGCGACAAACTGAAGCCGGCTTCTTCTGCTGCAACTGCGGTTGCGGTTGCGTAGCAACTGGAGCTTGAGTCGGAGCCGGCTGCTGCTGTGGCGGCTGTGGCGGCGGCGGCAGCGGCAACTGAGTGGTTGCAGGATCTGCTCAGAGAACAAAGTCAAACAGTTTTACAATGCGCTGAAAAAAACTTCACACTGCTATTGTTTTAACAATAACGATGGATTCCATGCATTAAATACTGGGAAATTAAATTCCAAGGCCTCTTTGTCACTGAAAAATATTGATAATTGGATATTTCGCAGTTCACACAACTCCGCTCCGCTACTACCAGTAGCAGCATGCTGAATGATGCAAAATGAACAAGCAATGTACTTTTATATAACATTCTAAACTCCTTTTAGGTTCCAACAACCAAATGTATACAGCATTATCTGCACCAAAACCAGTTAGAAATGAGCAAAGCATCCAGCACCAAAAATTCCAATTTGGTAACAGTCAAACAATTTGAACAAGCCAATTTTGCAACAAATCAGAAACCAGAAGTTAAAAAAGTTTTTTCTCATAATTTTCTTACATATTCAGTGCAGATGGGTAAGCTGAAAAAAGTTAATTAAAATAATACAAAATGACACAATTGCAAAATTAATTATTTTTTCATCATAATCAATAAAGCAAATATATTGCTGTTGTTTCAATCAATAACAAAGTTTTTTTTAAATCTCAACAAATATGCTAAGCAAGCTATGGTAAGCAATTTTTAGCATAGAAATTAATTGTGATATTTATACACTTTTATATAAAGAAACATACTTACTATTAGCCAGTGTGGGTTTAGCAGTTATAGCCATAGATGCCTTGGAGTCTTTAGTCTGGCTATGAGTAGCAGGGATTATTGCCATCCGCACAGCTGCCACATAGCGATTATGGCTTTCAAAGTTGCATAAGGTAGCAGCAATTCCACAGTTGAATAGGTAGCACAGGTTTTTGTTCTGTTTTAATGAAGTGAAATAAGAGAAAAAATGAATGTTTACTCTGTCTATAAGTATTATATACAGTATAAAATACTATTAGATTTGTAAATAGCTTTTTAATACTTTATATATGTGATACTTAAAATAACAATAGTATATTACATGAATAGTTGGTATATCAAAAAATATTTTTAAAGCTCAGATTTAACTATAACTAAATACAAAAAATCTATTCAAATTCAAGATTTTTTATGTTTTAATTGAACTCATTACACATGCTCATTAGAAGAAGCTTAGCAGATAGATAATAAATTAAAAGGTAGGAGCCAAAACTGAAATATTATTGCAAATCAACATACCGCAACTTCAAAAATTGCAGCTGTGCAATCCGCAGATTCACAGCATTTCCTTTCACAATCTTCTTTTGTCTTAGTGCGTATCGATCGGATTACAGACGCACCATTGGCAATAGAATCCTGGGTGCGAATAATGGAATGCTTTTTTATCACAAACGATTCTGGTCCACATTTTTCGCACAGAGAAACGTGAAAGCCGGTTAAAAGCAAGGCCAGAAAAGCCTTAAATAATATCATAGTATGTCTTCAAGACTGAATACAAATGGCAGATTCTATCGTCGATCCAAAAACAGTGATCTACGACAACCTGATAACATGCAAAAAAATGTGATTTTTTACTTCAAATCAATTCGGTGCTGTTTATACAATAAAACAAGTATTTTTTGCAGAATAAATGCAGTATTTTTTGTCTGTTTAGCTTATACTGAAAGATAAATATTTGATTTTAAGAAGCTCTTTGCCTTATGCCTAACTTATGAGCTAGAGTGTAGAACTGATTACGAAAAGATACACAGCACTGCCTCATAACAGTATTTTTGCATAAATAAGTTTAAATCTGTCTTAGATACTACCTGGTGAAAAAAATTGTAGTAGAGTATACAGAAACGATTTTTTATGAACTTCAAATACCCCATATTTAAGAATCTTATCGATTTGTTGTATGCTCAGATAGAGGACATACATGTACTTTTACATGAATTTAAATTAAACAGCACATGTCATTAATTTATCGGCGCTTAAGGCTTAATTAGCTAGAAGTTTAATCGAGTCAGAGTTTCAGCAGCATTATCAGTGGTTCAACGATAAAAATGACTGCAGGTCGACAGTCGCCTACTAGCCAGGCCGTACGTGGTATCATGTATTTATATGTTAGTGACTGAAATATTTATTAATTTAGTTGAACAGTACATGTAATTGGAAATGTATTTATAGATTCTTTTCTTAGCGTATTTTTCTTCTATTTCCACTGCCAGTAGAATAATAAATAAAATTCTATAATTTCGACTCGGTGTTTTTTACTATGTTGTATTTTAATTTGTCCATTATGTTAGTTTTTGTATACATTTTGTATACCATAGTACAACACATGTATATGGTATTTCGTGGTGGTCCAACGAAGTATACGTAAATAAATTGGAGTTGTCCATAGCTACAGTATACACATCCTTAGGCTAGGGGAATCGAGGCAAGTCATTCGGGTGACAACATGAAACTTTCGGACCACCGATACTTGCAGACTGCAAGACTATGCCCTCAACAATCCGGGAGACTGTGCTCATAAATTTCCCTCAGTATGCCATATGGGCAAGCAAAATACGCAGGGACAGGCCGATTGGACTTCAGATTGGTTCAAATGTACAACTGATTGCAATTGTACTATTTAATAATCAGTCCTACACCTTCATGATTTGCTCTAATTCGGTGAACTGGTTCAACTGAATAGAAGCACCGAAAAGTCCCCAATCATAAAGCAGATTAAAGCACGTGGGGAGCGCCCTCAAAAAGCGAACCGAGGGCCTGACACCTGAAATTGATTTTTTATCTTCGTTGGCCATATGCTGCAGGCTATACTGTGCGATTCAACTGCATTAAAATTTCGGGACAATAATCCACCGGGAAACTTTCATTCCCTTTCTACTGCATGTGGCATGCCAGTATATACCAGCTGTAATTGACAGTTTTCATATGAATAATTCACCTGACCTGAGGGCTACTACGGTGCGCGGCCAGCCTCCCAGCTGCGCCATCAGCCTTGCACATCTTATCCTATCTCTGTCTCCCTGTCCTCTCCGATTCTATGGGATGCATTGGTGGCATTTTTACGCTGGTTGCATGCCAGAAGCCAGAGAGACGAAGCTAGGGGGGGGGGGGGTTCGATCGGTCACCGAGGATACGCGCACGAATTGAGGGGAGAGGGTGCAGAGGGGGCGGGATGCTGCAAGCGCAAATGGGTGCGCAAAACAGGTTAACTAGGTTCTGGGGTGCTGGGGGCCACTCGGAGATAATATAATGCTTAAGGAAGAATGCGAATTGAAGAGAGAGGATTGAAAACAGTTGCAGAAAATGGGAGACGGAGAGAGACAGAGAAGAAAGAATGAGAAAGTGGGTGGAAGATGGAGAGAGGGAGAGGGAGAGGGGAGAGAAAGAGAGGTAGAGGGAGAGAGGGAGGAGAGCAAGAGGGGAAGAGAGGGAGAGGGGGTGAGGGGGAGAGAGGGAGAGAGGAGAAGAGTGAGGGGGAGAGAGGGAGAGAGGTATCGAGAGTGAGAGGGAGAGAGTGAGAGAGGGTGAGGGGGAGAGGGAGAGAGGGAGAGAGAGGGAGAAGAGTGAGGGGGAGAGAGGGAGAGAGGTATCGAGAGTGAGAGGGAGAGAGTGAGAGAGGGTGAGGGGGAGAGGGAGAGAGGGAGAGAGAGGGTGAGGGGGAGAGGGAGAGAGGGAGAGAGGTATCGAGAGTGAGAGAGGTATCGAGAGTGAGAGGGAGAGAGTGAGAGAGGGTGAGGGGGAGAGGGAGAGAGGGAGAGAGAGGGTGAGGGGGAGAGGGAGAGAGGGAGACTGGGAGAGAGAGAGGGAGAGAGGGAGAGAGAGGGTGAGAGGGAGAGATCCAGATTTGAGAGCAGATGTGAGCAGAGCAGAGTGAGGGAATGCGCAGATGCGATAATGAGAAGCCTGCAATTCCATAGCAGTGCGCCGTGTATTTCAATCAACAGATCTCAGCTCAACCGCGGTGCCATTGTTAGGCACGGCAGCTCAGTTCTGCAGAGAATTTTAAAAAGCAGAAAATGTTGCGTTGAGTCGCCAGATTTTGCTCGAAGAGAATTTTAGCTCGGCTGGCAGCTGCCGCCGCCCCTCACCTGCAGCCTTGGCAGTGGGATTCAAACAGCAGCCCGTAAATGCAGCATTTCTCCCATCTGGCCTCCCCTGCAGAATCCCATTGTTGCGATGCCAGGTGTCTATTTTTGTTCCCAAGCCCGCCTCCCCTGCAATCCAAGGAGTCCCGCAAGTTTCAAAAAGCGACTTATATTATTCCGATTGCAAGGTGTCGAATACGAAATTAGTAAGAATCGAACAATCTTTCAAGATGCATCAGAGTATAACAAAAGCATAATCTGCTCCAGTGTTGGTCTCATGCTTGATTAAAACGAATTTAAAACGAGATAATTAAATCTTAGTGTAGGGGAAACCCTCACCCAGACTTCTAGCTTCTAGTCCTCCACGGCCCCCCTCCCTTCTCCCCTCTCGGAGCGGCGCGGCCATTGGATCCGGCCCGCCTGCAGGCTTCAGTTAAACAGGCCGGCACAGGCTGGGCCGAGCTATGCTGCACGGCTGCAATGCCTTCGCTGAATGCCAGCTGGCGGACCCTCCCGGCGCCTGCGGCTTACCCGGAGGGCCGGTTGATCTCCTACGATGAGCTGGGCAGATTCTATCGCAGCAACTCGGTGAAGTCGAGAGTCGAGCAGCTGCACTATGATCCGTGGGACGGCGCCAGGACGGCGCTGTGCCTGCTGGCGATGCTCGGCCTGCTGGGGCTCGGCGCGCTCGTCTGCCGGCTCCGCGACTGGCTGCTCAGGCGGCGGCACCTGCGGCTGCTCGGCCAGCTGGCGGCTCGGCGGGAGGGGACCGCGGCACAGCTGACTCTGCCGCTGAGGCTGGGCGCCGAGGCCAGCTGCGAGACCGGCTGCGAAGCCGCCGCCGCTGCCGAGGGAGGAGTTGGCGAACTAAGCGACTGCGGAGTCGCTGGGAATACGAAGAGGTGAGACTTTTTGGGCGGGTGAGGAAGCGGGTGAGGAAGCGGGTGAGAGAGCGGGAGAGGAAGCGGGTGAGGAAGCGGGTGAGGAAGCGGGTGAGGAAGCGGGTGAGGGAGCGGGTGAGGAAGCGGGTGAGGAAGCGGGTGAGGGAGCGGGTGAGGGAGCGGGTGAGGAAGCGGGTGAAGGAGCGGGTGAGGAAGCGGGTGAGGAAGCGGGTAGGGGAGCGGGTGAGAGAGCGGGTGAGGGAGCGGGTGAGGGAGCGGGTGAGGGAGCGAGTGAGGGAGCGGGTGAGGGAGCGGGTGAGAGAGCGAGTGAGGGAGCGGGTGAGGGAGCGGGTGAGGGAGCGGGTGAGGGAGCGGGTGAGGAAGCGGGTGAAGGAGCGGGTGAGGAAGCGGGTGAGGGAGCAGGGGATAGGCAATTCTATAAAGCAGTAAAGCCGATAGCTGGAGTGAAGTGGAATACACACAATATAGCCATAAAAAGTTCGGGAAATTAGATGCAGTGTGGGCCAGGGGATGCAGGAGGCTCAGCCGAATGGCGGGTTAAAGCAGAGTCAGCCCAGCTGATGCAATCGCATGACTGCAAATATTCAAAGTTACAGCAGATCAAATTAGATCAAAGCCTTCATGCTATATGATTAACGGCCGAGGCAACCCAACCCCGATCGCACACCGCATCGAAGTGTATTTAGCAAAGCTTTGCCATGCAACCGATGGCGGCCTGCAGCATTTTTATGTCATACATCATCATTTGAAGGCTGCGATCACGGCCTTGAAAAATTTCTTTGGTCTGAATATTCTTGGACTGGCTCCGCTCGTCCCGAGCATTTATTTCGAAAGCAAAATACAGACACCCCACTTCGCTACGGGTGGCATTTTTATGAATTATGAGGGCTGAATTAGGCTTAGAATTAACAAGCAATTTCTGCCTTCCCTGCAGCAACAATCTTCACCGGCCACCCCAGCTTTCTATATGCTCTCTATCCCCATCTCTCAGCTTTCTATCCCGCATCTCCCAGTTTTCTATCCCCCATGTCCCAGTTCTCTATCCCCCATCTCCCAGCTCTCTGTCCCATCTCCAAGGTTGATACCTATCCCCCATCTCTCAGTTCTCTACGAGCGTATCCCCCATCTCCCAGCTCTCTGTCCCATCTCCAAGGTTGATATCTATCCCCCCATCTCCCAGTTCTCTACGAGCGTATCCCCCATCTCCCAGCTCTCTGTCCTATCTCCAAGGTTGATATCTATCCCCCCATCTCCCAGTTCTCTATCCCCCCATCTCCCAGTTCTCTATCCCCCATCTCTCAGTTCTCTATCCCCCATCTCCCAGTTCTCTATCCCCATCTCTCAGTTCTCTATCCCCCATCTCTCAGTTCTCTATCCCCCCATCTCCCAGTTCTCTATCCCCCATCTCTCAGTTCTCTATCCCCCCATCTCCCAGTTCTCTATCCCCATCTCTCAGTTCTCTATCCCCCATCTCTCAGTTCTCTATCCCCCCATCTCCCAGTTCTCTATCCCCCATCTCTCAGTTCTCTATCCCCCCATCTCCCAGTTCTCTATCCCCATCTCTCAGTTCTCTATCCCCATCTCTCAGTTCTCTATCCCCCCATCTCCCAGTTCTCTATCCCCCATCTCTCAGTTCTCTATCCCCCATCTCCCAGTTCTCTATCCTTATCTCCCAGTCTTCAATGCCCCAATCATAATTTGGTATCGCAGCATGCATCAGTTAATCCCACTGCCACGCCCCAGTAACGCTGTATTGTACCACTAAACCCCGTGTCCTCAAACTCGCAGCTACAGCAGCTCTGAGCTTCAGATCCCATCGGCCCGGCAAATCCCGGGCTCAGCCTCGGCCGAGTCGGCGGCAGCAAGCGACCAGAGGCGGCCCAAATCCCTGGCCGTGGCGGCAGACTCTGTGCTGGGGGACAGTACAGACTCTCATCCCTCATCGCTCAGCACTCATCGACAGCTCAAGGACTGCTCAAAACTCGAAGCTTCCTAACAGCTGAGGCCATTTTGAGCACAGTCGCGAGGCCGAGGACCGTCAAACCCCTGAACCAAAAAATCGCAACTTTTTATTCCCAGAAATAGACTTTGTTGCCAAGGACAAATATTTAAAAAGTATTGACTGTACAGACAGTGCCGACTGAGATAAAGTAGCCCCTATGCTATTGTGTACTTTAATTCCTGTTGCCATAGTGACCGATTCGGCTTCATCAATTACATTGAGAAAGTCGAATTTTCGCAACTCAGTCGCGTGTTAGTTAAACAGAATGCCAAAGACAATTGGCATTATTAAAATTAATCCTGATAACAGACAACCAGACACGCACATCACAAAATACTCATTATATTGTAGTCAACAGGCTATAATGGGCACTTTCAACGAAATGAAAAAAAAAACAATTGTATAATAATATAGACTCGGTGCGAAATCGTACAGTACTACTATTAGTAGGAGTCCGGACATCACAGACGAAACTGAATCAGCAATAAAATAATAATAATAATAATAATATTTCATAGTTTCTGTGCCAATCACGCAGCGGAGGGTAGAAACAGCGAGACAACAACAGAAAGAAACTACAGTTTAAACAGACCGTGAAACAGACCGTGAAACAGACAGTAAACAGACATGTCACTAATGAGGACAGGCTAAGCATGAAACTGAAAGTTTTACGAGCTATCACCTCGCAACCAAAATAGCAATTATAACACAAACTAATAGTAATAATAATAATATTAGTAACAGTAATAGTAAAATGAACAAAGTGCAAATCGATGAAACCACTGACAAACAGACAGCACTATATGCATGGAATTACAAATTTGGAGTTATCATAGCGGCTATATAATGCAGAAAACTATAATTATAGCATACGTCATCAGCAATGGATGCAAAAAAGTGCTTAAAATCTGCGTGAGACACAGCAAATCCAAACAACTTTATTTGCCTTTGTTATTTAATTAATACATCGTTTTTCTTCATCTTGAATTTCATTGGGTTTCGAACTTGAACACAGCTGTGAGAAGTGGGCAT
>NIVC01000365.1:237500-350000 GCA_002269645.1 Macrostomum lignano
TTAGATAAACCTGCTCTAACATTGAAAGCTTATAGTGACGCAGCACAACACTGGATAGGCATGGCACAACAGTTCAAACCTGCACCTTTGTTCGCGTCTGCAATTAAGGTGTTGTCGCAAATAGGAAGCGGAGGTGAGGCGGGGATTTCAAATGCTGCAGTCAGCTGATGATGCAAAACAAAGCCAATTCAGAGAGCTGCTTTGGTCTCTATAGTAACTCACCTTCACATTGGTGTAGGCATTTCCAACTTTCTCCTCGAACGATTTAAACGCGTTAGAATTGCGCATTGATGACCATTTCTGCGAGAAGCTGCTAGCCATGCTGTGCGTGAGCTCTGAGGTCCGCTCCTTGGCGCCCTTGGCCGCGCTGGCCGTGCGCTGGTACCTGCCGGGTTCAGGTAAACACATCTAGTTATTGCAGCTGGCTTCTCCCGTCTGAAACATTGCTGACAGTAGAACCTAAATCAAACGTCGGGGGCTCGATTCCGGGGTTAACTGTGAGATATTCAGAGCCTTCTGTCTTCCTTCCTTTCCTTCCATCCTTCCCTTCCTTCCTTTAATTCCTTTCCTTCCTTTCCTTTCTTCCTTCCTTCCTTCTTTTCTTTCCTTCCTTTCTTTCCTTCCTTCCTTCCTTTCCTTCCTTTCTTCCTTCCTTCCTTTCCTTCCTTCCTTTCTTTCCTTCCTTGCTTCCTTTCCTTCCTTTCTTTCTTCTTTCCTTCCTTCCTTCTTTCCTTCCTTTCCTTCCTTTCTTTCCTTCCTTCCTTCCTTTCTTTCCTTCCTTCCTTCCTTCCTTCCTTCTTTTCTTTCTTTCCTTCCTTTCTTTCCTTCCTTCCTTCCTTCTTTCCTTCCTTCCTTCCTTCCTTCCTTTCTTTCCTTTCCTTCCTTTCCTTCCTTCCTTCCTTCCTTCCTTTCTTTCCTTTCCTTCCTTTCTTTCCTTCCTTCCTTCCTTTCCTTCCTTTCCTCCTTCCTTCTTTTCTTTCCTTCCTTTCTTCCTTCCTTCCTTCCTTCCTTCCTTCTTTTCTTTCCTTCCTTTCTTTCCTTCCTTCCTTCCTTCCTTCCTTCCTTCCTTTCTTCCCTTCCTTCCTTCCTTCCTTCCTTCCTTCCTTCCTTTCTTCCTTCCTTCTTTTCTTTCCTTCCTTTCTTTCCTTCCTTTCTTTCCTTCCTTCCTTCCTTCCTTCCTTCCTTTCTTCCCTTCCTTCCTTCCTTCCTTCCTTCCTTCCTTCCTTCCTTTCTTCCTTCCTTCTTTTCTTTCCTTCCTTTCTTTCCTTCCTTTCTTTCCTTCCTTCCTTCCTTCCTTCCTTCTTTCCTTCCTTCTTTCCTTCCTTCCTTCCTTCCTTCTTTCCTTCCTTTCTTCCCTTCCTTTCTTCCCTTCCTTCCTTCCTTCCTTCCTTCCTTCCTTCCTTCCTTCCTTCCTTCTTTCCTTCCTTCCTTCCTTCCTTCCTTCCTTCCTTCCTTCCTTCCTTCCTTCCTTCCTTCCTTCCTTCCTTCCTTCCTTCCTTCCTTCCTTCCTTCCTTCTTTTCTTTCCTTCCTTTCTTTCCTTCCTTTCTTCCCTTCCTTCCTTCCTTCCTTCCTTCTTTTCTTTCCTTCCTTTCTTTCCTTCCTTTCCTTCCTTCCTTCCCTTCCTTCCTGCTACTTCTGATAATTCGCCTGTTAAAAAGGCAACCAAACGCAGATATTCAATAGCCTACTGCTAGTAGGCAACACGAGATACTATGCGCTTTTTAAAACAATATAAAAAGCAAAAAAATTGAAGTCGAATGCTGCTGTGAGCTCAGTGGTGGAACCGGGTCAGATGGGAATCGAGGAGGAGGAGGGGCAATAAAAATGGGGGAGGGGCGGGGGACTCTCATGGGAAGCAGTGGGGCAGAAGTTCAAACAAGTGTTAGGGGAAAAAGAGGTCCAGTGAAAGGGGAGCGAACGGAGCAGAAATGGGAGCTCAAGGGCTGGCAGCGGGACAAAAACTAGGGCTGCAAAAAATGGGTTCGCTGTGAATCCGATTTTGTGAAACAAAATTATTGGCTAATTGTGATTGCGGCAAGACCTGGCAAAGTGCAATTTTCCCTTCTCTCAGCGCGTGTCAGATTTCTAAGGGGTTCATGTTTGGGATCCTACTACTCGTAGATATTAAGGGCGATTCCTCAGCACAGGCTCAGGGGCGATTCTTCGAGATAGGCTCAGGGGCGATTCTTCAGGACAGGCTCAGGGGTGATTCTACGAGACAGGCTCAGGGGCGATTCTTCGAGACAGGCTCAGGGGCGATTCTTCAGGACAGTTTCAGGGGTGATTCTTCGAGAAAGGTTCAGGGGCGATTCTTCAGGACAGGCTCAGGGGCGATTTTTCAGGACAGGTTCAGGGGCGATTCTTCGAGACAGGCTCAGGGGCGATTCTTCGAGACAGGCTCAGGGGCGATTCTTCAGGACAGTTTCAGGGGTGATTCTTCGAGAAAGGTTCAGGGGCGATTCTTCAGGACAGGCTCAGGGGCGATTTTTCAGGACAGGTTCAGGGGCGATTTTTAAGGACAGGTTCAGAGGTGATTCCTCAGGACAGACGCAGGGGCGATTCTTCGAGACAGACTCAGGGGCGATTCTTCGAGACAGGCTCAGGGGCGATTCTTCAGGACAGGTTCAGGGGTGATTCTTCGAGAAAGGTTCAGGGGCGATTCTTCAGGACAGGCTCAGGGGCGATTTTTCAGGACAGGTTCAGAGGCGATTCCTCAGGACAGGTTCAGGGGCGATTCTTCAGGACAGGTTCAGGGGCGATTCCTCAGCACAGGCTCAGGGGCGATTCTTCAGGACAGGTTCAGAGGCGATTCCTCAGGACAGGTTCAGGGGCGATTCTTCAGGACAGGTTCAGGGGCGATTCCTCAGCACAGGCTCAGGGGCGATTCCTCAGGACAGGTTCAGGGGCGATTCTTCAGCACAGGCTCAGGGGCGATTCTTCAGGACAGGTTCAGGGCGATTCCTCAGGACAGACGCAGGGGCGATTCTTCAGGACAGGTGCAGGGGCGATTTTTCAGGACAGGTTCAGAGGTGATTCCTCAGGACAGGTTCAGAGGCGATTTCTCAGGACAGGTTCAGGAGCGATTCCTCAGGGCAGGTTCAGGGATTTCTCAGGGCAGATTCAGGATGACTCCCCAGGATTCAAGCTTGAAACTCAATCTGTCAGTTGCCAACGACTGACAGCCGCAGGCGAGTTCAGCTCACGTGTCAGACTCCTTCCAGTGCTGCAGGGAGCTGCGCAGCTCGCCAAACACGGTGATGCCCAGCTTCCGTTTCAAATCGTTGGCGTGCCGGATCTTGGACGACAGCACCTGGCGGAGCGTCTGGATCTCCTCCTCTGTCTGCAGGCAAGCGAGAGGGTGGGAATAGCAGTGAGGATACCGGGCATTAACTATGCAGATTTGGCTCTTTGTGACTACCTGGATACATTCCAGTTATCCTCTATGACCAAATATGGAGAATTCATACCTTTCCATAACACACTGAGGAAAATTCATACCCTCCATAACACACTGGGGAGAATTCATACCCTCCATAACACACTGAGGAGAATTCATACCCTCCATAACACACTGGGGAGAATTAATACCCTCCATAACACACTGAGGAGAATTCACACCCTCCATAACTGTAGTGTACGCCCCCTCTATGCCTTCACGCTTTTCTCTGACTAGCTTTCGCCCTCTTGTCCAACGTGCACTAGCACTGGCCCCGTCAACCGTTGCGTAACACTGTAGCCGCACGTCGGCAGTGAGTTGATATAATAGCTCAAATATACGGTCCACGAGACCAGGTTTTTCGCCACACACAAGCGCACTACAATGGCGTCGCAAGCTAGCCTACCCACACCGCCCCCATTGAACTTGCGCGAGGAGCCCCATGCGGCACATACAAAGTGGAGCAAGTGGTTGGCTCAGTTCCAGCTGTTCGCCGCGGCCGCTGACATCTCTGATAAGAAGCGACTTCGCCAACTCCTTCTATATACAGCGGGCGAGGACCTACAGGCCATTGCAGCCGGTCTCGCCGAAACCGGTGATGACGTCGACAAGCTCATTAAGGCTCTCAATGAGCACTTCATCAGCCAGCTCAACTTGCCCTTCACACGCTACCAGTTCCGTCGGTGCATCCAGCAGACCGGAGAGTCCCTGGAAGACTGGCTGCGGCGGCTCAACGACACCGCGGACTGCTGTAAGTTCGAAGGCCTCAGGGACTCTCTGATCCGCGACCAGCTGATTGCCGGCTGCAACTCCGAGCAGCTCCGCAGGAAGCTGCTGGCCATGGACAACGTGGACCTGGGCCAGGCGGTCCGGGTGGCCAGGGCCATGGAGGCAGCGGAGTCGCAGGCCAGCCTCATGGAGACCAGCGCAGCGACCGTGCAACGGCTGCGGAAGCGCGAGTTCAGCCCGCCAGAGCAGCCGCAGAGATCAGCCACGCAGGCAGCCGATCGCACGCAGCCAAAGTGCATCCGCTGCGGCAACTTCGGCCACCGCAGCTGTAGCGCAGCGGTAGGCAAGACCTGCAACCGATGCGGCAAGCCGAATCACCTCGCCAAGGCCTGCCTGTCCCGGCCAGAGGACGTGCGAGCCCTGCGGGTCGGCAGCGACAGTTCAGGCGCAGAGGACGAGGTCTTCTGCCTGACCGTGATGGCCTCCGACACGAACGCGGCAGCAGCCCTTGCCACGGTGCTGGTAGAAGCGACTCCAGTGCAGGTGCTGGTGGACAGCGGAGCCGACTGTAACATCCTCACCGAGGAAGCCTGGCGAAAGCTCCCGGGACCCCCAGGCCTGCAGCCGACGACAAAGAGGATCTTTTCATTTCGATCAGAGAGACCTCTGCGCACTCTGGGAGTCTGCAGCCTGCAGGTCTCGGTCGGCCGGAGGGTCCAACGCGTCAGCTTCATCATCGTCCCCGGGAGCGGCACCAGTGTGCTCGGCCGTGCAACCTCGACATCCCTGCAGCTGCTGAGTCTAGAGACGCAGGCCCAGGCACCGGCCAGAGAGGCGACAAGGCCGATCGATGCTCTAAACGACGAGCCACCAGCCCAGGACGGAGTACTGCTGCAGCAGCTCAACACCGTCAAGTCTGCACCGGAGGACCCGACCATCGAGAGCGTCCGCGAGGCCACCGCGCGGGACCCGGCTCTGAACTTCGTCATGCAGGCGCTGGCGATTGGCAACTGGCGCTCCGGCGCTACAGCCCAGGCCGACAGCTTCCACTCGCTCAAGGGAGAGCTCCGGGTGCGTGACGGTGTGCTGCTCAGGGACAGCAGGATCGTTGTACCCGCAGCGCTTCAGCAGCAGACCATCAGTTGGGCCCACCAGAACCGATTCGGCTGGAGGAAGTCCATCGACCCGCTGCGGAGGAAATTCTGGTGGCCCGGCATGGCGCGGCAGGCACAGACGGCTCTGTCAAAGAGACGCCAGAACGAGGACATCCGAAGCGGTGGCCCGTGCAAGGCGCTTCCGGACGGCCGACAGAGGACGGCAGACACAGCAGGGAAGTCGGACGTTCAACAGCTGTCGGAGCTCGACTGGAAGCTGGTGACAAGACGGCGCAAGCCGCTGCTTTCAAGCTGCTGCCAGGTGACCGAAGCTGTACGACGGCCTCTGGGAGGTCTACCGGCTGCACGACAGCACGTCAGCAAACCACGAGGTCGTAGCAACACAGCCGCAACCTACTAACTCGATGAATTATACATGTACATGCATGCGTAAATTTAGCCTAATTGCAGACTGACACAACTTTTCCGAAATTTCGTTCCGCTAATCTAATTATAGGCTTTGTACTTTTTTGGTTGGAGGAGAGATGTAGTGTACGCCCCCTCTATGCCTTCACGCTTTTCTCTGACTAGCTTTCGCCCTCTTGTCCAACGTGCACTAGCACTGGCCCCGTCAACCGTTGCGTAACACTGTAGCCGCACGTCGGCAGTGAGTTGATATAATAGCTCAAACATACGGTCCACGAGACCAGGTTTTTCGCCACACACAAGCGCACTACAATAACACACTGAGGAGAATTCATACCCTCCATAACACACTGGGGAGAATTAATACCCTCCATAACACACTGAGGAGAATTCATACCCTCCATAACACACTGGGGAGAATTCATACCCTCCATAACACACTGGGGAGAATTAATACCCTCCATAACACACTGGGGAGAATTCATACCTTCCATGATTACCTGAGGAGAAGTGAGGTTATCCACTGTATCCACTGCCTTAGTAGATAAGGTCATAACCACCTAGAGAATCCAGACTTTTGTGAGGAAGTTCTTACACGCGGGCAAGCATCAGGTACAAGACAATGACGAAATGAATAACCAAGAGGACCAAGCGGCACGAATATATTAAGGCAAACACGTCACAAAAGAAGTCAGGGCAGAAGCATGAAAAAATAAAATATTGGCATAGAGCACCAGCAGGAGCAGCTGAAGGAGAAAGACGGACGGTTGTAAAGCGGACCAAACTAATCTCCCTCCTCTGCTCTCCCTACGGTCCACTTCCCGGGTCCAGCAATTTTCCCTCAATTCGCTCCAAGCCGCACACAGATCGAGAGAAAAATAGGAAAACGGGGGAGTGAAAGCCAAGGAGAGAAAACGAGCCACCCCTCGTGCGGTAGGGAGGATTTGTCCGCTGTAAAATGGGATTTTAAAATCTGTTCACTGTGCCATTTTTGTCCCAACTTCAGTTTCTTATTTTCCTATTGTTGCTTAGCTTTAAAATTTGTATATACGAAAGTGAATTACGCAACATATTGGAAAAAAATAACATTGCAGTTTTCAGTCTACTAAAGCTAAGTCATTGAAATTTTAAGTCATTTAGAAGCTAGAATAGATCAGGCTTAGCTAATCTAGAGGCTAGAATAGATCAGTCTTAGCTAATCTAGAGACTAGAATAGATCAGCCTTAGCTAATCTAGAGACTAGAATAGATCAGTCTTAGCTAATATAGAGACTAGAATAGATAAATCAGGCTTAGCTAATCTAGAGGCTAGAATAGATAAATCAGGCTTAGCTAATCTAGAGGCTAGAATAGATAAATCAGGCTTAGCTAATCTAGACGCTAGAATAGATAAATCAGGCTTAGCTTATCTAGAGGCTAGAATAAATCAGTCTTAGCTTATCTAGACGCTAGAATAGATAAATCAGGCTTAGCTTATCTAGAGGCTAGAATAGATAAATCAGGCTTAGCTAATCTAGAGGCTAGAATAGATAAATCAGGCTTAGCTAATCTAGAGGCTAAAATAGATAAATCAGGCTTAGCTAATCTAGAGGCTAGAATAGATCAGGCTTAGCTAATCTAGAGGCTAGAATAGATCAGGCTTAGCTAATCTAGAGGCTAGAGTAGAGCAGGCTTCACTAATTTAGAGGCTAGAATACGAGTAGATCAGGCTACGCTAATCCAGAGGCTAGAATAGATCAGGTCTATTGAATGTCGCTTTTAGTTAATAGAGCCTCTTTAATTCTTTGATTAAACTTCATCTTCATTGCATGTCCTTACCTTTTCGTACAAATCTTCAAATTTTAACTATTTTCGATATTTTAATAAGAGTGGCACTATTAAAATAGAATACAGACACAAACAATTATTCACTTTAATCTTGCCGCCACAGACTAGATACACCAGACAGAATTCGCAGACTTGTGTCTCCGATCCCCTTCCTCAGACTGAAGCGACAGAGCGCGAAGGAACCGGGTGAAGAATGGAAACCCGGCCGGAAAGCAGTTAAGAGGCAAATGAAAGCCAACCTTAAGTCCAAGTGGATTAGCCTGCCCATTAATCCGTTCTGTCGGGTCTTCAGTGAATATATTCTGCATCAATAATTCACCGCTCAGACCGACCTCTCCGACCTCCCCTCCGAGGCGGAGGTACACTTCGAGAAACAGCTAGCCTTCTTATCGTTTATACCGTATTGTAGAGCCGGAAGCCAATTATTAGCCAGAGCAATATGGCACAATAATAAAGCATTTCAATGATAAAATTGACAAGATCAGTCCATATTGAACTGGGACACAGACTCGAACTCCGACCCGTGAGCCATAATGGTCAAGAGATGTGACCCGTGAGTCATAATGGTCATAATCATGTGACCCGTGAGCCATAATGGTCATAATCATGTGACCCGTGAGTCATAATGGTCGTAAACATATGACCCGTGAGTCATAATGGTCAGAGATGTGACCCGTGAGTTATAATGGTCATAATCATGTGACCCGTGAGCCATAATGGTCATAATCATGTGACCCGTGAGTCATAATGGTCATAATCATGTGACCCGTGAGTCATAATGGTCAGAGATGTGACCCGCGAGTCATAATGGTTATAATCATGTAACTCGTGAGTCATAATGGTTATAATCATGTAACTCGTGAGTCATAATGGTTATAATCATGTAACTCGTGAGTCATAATGGTCATAATCATGTGACCCGCGATTCATAATAGTCAGGCCTGTGAGTTATAATGGTCATAATCATGTGACCCGCGAGTCATAATGGTGAGGCCTGTGAGTCATAATGGTCATAAATGCGACCCATGGGTCATAATGGTCATAGGCACTCACTAAGGGCATTGATGCGACCCAAACTGGTCAAGGAAATGGACAAATAACCACAAATTTAAAAAAGGTCAGAATTATCACCTTTTCCAGCTCCTGAGCCCACTCCCTGCGCTGGTGCTCTCGCTCCTCAGGTGACATGGCCTGCAGTCTGTCAGCTTCCTCCTGTTGGCTATCTCCAAGCCCATTGTCACCATGATCGCCCTGGTCACCATAGAGACCTGGATCTATAAAGCAAGAAAGTGGAAACCTCTTAGGATTTTTTAGAAAAAAAGGGCAGTAAACAAACTTTAATAATTGACTTGGATTTTTCTTCTGTTCTATAGCTACATAATAAAATAATCATCGAATGGTCTACAAGCTACCAAGTTGTAGCACTTAGAACTCTGAATGCCAAGTTTGAGTCTTGGTGGGACCCTGTGCCAATGATTTTTATTTATCTTTAAACTTAGACATTCTAAGTCTAGGTTTGGAGCTTAGATTTAAAACTTGTCTGCATACTTATTCATGGCTGCCTTAGGTAGAAAATATTTTGCCATCTTTACAACTTGCTTGATTTCTAATGCAATTATTTTACACTAGTCAGTATCAGCGTTGGGCTCATAAGCTTGAGGTTAATTATATTTTTCTAATGCAATGCAAAGGCACTAATTAAATTATTTAAGGTCAATCTATCAAATTAACTATTTTTTGTACTAGAATCCTTTTTTTTAAATTGTTAGCTAGCACTTTTAAGGCTACTAGAATAATATATCACTGATTCTAAATGAGTCAGCAGTATAAAAGTATACTCATATTATATTATAAAATAATAAAAGTATAATTTCTATAAAACTATAGCAAAGTAAAGCAATGAAAATGACTTAAACAATTGGAAAATTGGCTGAAGTTTTTTATATATTGTGATACAATTATTTTCATTGGCCAAAAATTATTTCTATATATACTTCTTAACAGTCAAATAAATCAAATGGTAATCAACAACAATAAAAAAGAAAATTATTCTATTTTATATCTAATAAATGAATTCAATAAATGATATAAAAAAATTAAATCAAAACAAATAATAATTAAATGGCTTTATTTTTAGAAAAGATTTCAATTACCTTACTCAATAACTTATTCACAAAGCTATCAAACCTCAAATGTACGAGTTTAAATTATTTAATTTCACTAAAATAAAGCAGACACTGAGACACATAGAAACAGGCCATCAAACCTCAAAGTTACAACTTTAAATTTTTAATTTTACTAAAATAAAGCAAAGTCTTGCAATCCTTGCATAGAAACAAAAATAAAAACATGTTTGGAATCAAAGTATAAACATAATATAAATAAAAATAAAAATAGCTGTCTATCATTGAAATCAATGTGAATATAATGCACTGTTATATTATAATTCACGCATCAAAATATTACCCTGGTAGTTAGTGTTGTCCATAGTAGCAGGCCAAAAGTGGAGCTAAAAGTTTAAAACGAACGGACGACCTGTAGAATAAATAATAAATTGACCAATTGACCAATTTTGAAGCTTCAAGCGCGCTTTTACCAAGGACGAGTTTATATAGTTTCTTCGAAAACCGTTTATCGTGGGTTTGGGTAGAAAAACAAATGAATCATATCACTGTATGTAAAAAGCTCTAAAGTAGGCAAATACGCCCAGAATTTTCAAAAAAGTTACAAGCGGAGTTAAAAAACTATTTTTCAGACAATCAGAGTTGATTTCAGTTTGTGAGACGGATATTTTAACTCTAGATAGATTAGCAAGCTGAATGTCTACACTCTGGCTAAGAATAGCAACACTATCTTCACATTGATTATTAAAAGGATTAGCTTGGAGATTTACCATTCTCATCTTACCATCTCTCAAGAGCAGATTTATTTAGGGGGTGGCCACTTCCCCTTTGTGGCTGGCAATGATGGCGCCCCTTTTCCTTTTGGCTGGCAGTCCTAAATTTTTTTCTGAACTATTTATAAGTGATTAACTCCAAAACAGTGAAGATGTAGAATAAAAGTGCTAGAAAACATAAGCATAAAAGTTGCTTGACTAAAATAACTTTATATTGTCTATCAGCTCAGTTCTTTATCAAAAAGGTATTTTATCTTTAGTTTCAATATATTATAGCACCTCCACTCTTATGCAGTATGCTATGTTAAAATTTGCCCCTCTTCATTTTATATTTCTAAATCTGTCTCTTTATATAGCATTCATAGAGCTAAAATTGTTTATTGCATTATATGACAATAAATTATTGATTGTGTAATAACAATAATAAATAATAATAATAATAATAATAAACAAAATAGGCCTATACATGATGAGTTGTATGGATTTCATTAGGCCTATAACAAACTTTATGGTCAATATTTTTTTGTTTTATTATTAACTTGTTAAATAAATAATTTTATATAAATTATCAATCTATTATTTTAAACTGATACTAGCAATCCAGCCTATTTGGGAAGCACAAAAATGAAAATAAAAATTATGGCTGAAAATATTAAAGAATGGACCTATGCTTCCAGTAAGCCTTGACATCTCAGCAATTCCCCTATAAGCCTTGATATCCTAGTAATTCCCCCATAGGGCTTGACATCCCAGCTATTCCTTCCATAAGCCTTGACATTCCAGCAATTCCCTATAAGCCTTAACATCTCTGCAAATCCCCCCATAAGTCTCAATGTCTTAGCAGTTCTCTTAGCAAGTCTTGACATTTTAGCAATTTATCAATAAATATTTTTTTTTGTTTTACAAGATGCTCCGTTTATGCTTGAGTTGAACTTGTGCTTCTTTTATGTTTAGCATAATATTTTTTTCACATAGTGATCCTTTTTATAAGCTTTAATCACAAAGCTTAAAAAATAATAACAATTTTTTCTACTGAAATTTGAATGTAGTTGCTGCTTCAGCAGCTCTGTCTGTTTGCATCTAGGCTAGCTTTCATTGATCAATATGCTCATACATGAATTGTAGCACTTATAATTCAACTCATATCATATTAGTTAGAGTAAAAGTCATGATGTAATTTATTTCTCATTCATTCCGTGTCAGTCACAATTAAAGTAAGCAATTCAACTATACAATATGAATCAAGTCTTGTGCTAAATGCTTCCACACTGTGTACTTCAAAGTGGTGGTGCAGTTGAATTCAGTGTTAAAATTCATCTAGTACATAGACAATAAATAGAATTTTGGTGTGATGCAATCTATTTTAGAATCAGAATTCAACCAGTCAGTTTTTTTCTAGCATTTTTACAATGCATTTCAAGTCAAAAGAGCTACTTGACCTTTGCAAAAAAGCATTTTTTTTCAAATATTTAATCCCTTTAGCATTCAGCAATTTCTTAGCCAAGACCCATGTACCATCACAAAAAAATTTCTGATTGAACAGTGCAAGTTTGAACAAAATTGGTTAAGCCATTTTTTCTATTTCTATTATCAATTGCACAGACAAACAGACAAAGACAGCTTAGATTTAGATTTAGAATATATAGAAGAAGAAGATATAGCAAAATCTTAGAGATTCAATATTATCAAAATCTATAGTAGTGCTATTCAAGCATGTAGTCAAGATTTATATTAGGCCTAAGAGGAGGGGGACAGAATATTAATCTATCTCCAATGTTGAAAATGGAAGCAAAATAAAAAGGCAATCAAACAACTCCTCTCCTATCTAGGGGGGGAGGGGAGATATCTCTAGTGTCCCCCTTTGGCTATACCCCTAGTGCTAATAACTTATACTTATAGACTTTTTCGATAGGGTACTGCCTATATGAAGGTATTAGAATTTATGAAAGATATTGATTTTTTTCTTATTAATAAATCTTAATTTAGAATTCTATGCCTATGGCCTATGAATATTTAGTACATGATAGATAGCAAAACTTTAATGTTGATAGTTTTAATAAACCCTATTATTCAAATAAAGTTGTTTTCATAAGCTTAAATCATAATGTTTTTATAAGCTTTTTACTAGGTAGGCCCAGTGTTCCGCGCTGGGAGTTGGGCTCACCAATGAGGCAGAAGATCTTAATTAGTTCAATAGATGGAACGGCAGCAAAGATTTTGTGCTGCTTTGCGCGTATATTTATTTACACAAACTGCGCAAGATTCATGAGGGGCCAAGAGAGGTGCAAACAGGTGGCATGACGTGATAGGCTACACCAACCCACCTCAGCTAGACAGAGGTTGGGGGGGTTTCCAGTGCAGCTGTACTGGTGCTGCCAGTCGCGTACAGTCTGGCCACCACACTGGGCAAAAATTCACATTGAACCAATGAATTACTAAAAGCAGTCACTGATCACTTCATGTCACCATCAAAACCAACTCAACCAGCAGCATGTCAGACGCAGCCAGGGCGCAGTCAGAAGCTGTCAATCAGCAGCAGCAGCAGTCAGAAGCGGAGGGCGAGCAGCCCCGCGTTGAAGATGTAGACGATGAAGAAGAGGACGCTGACAAGCTGCTGCTTTATGGCTCCAAGCAGATCATCCGCCTTTTCGTGCCAGTGTCCATCTGCATGCTGTTCGTGGTGTCCATCATCTCCACAGTGAGCTACTACTCCTCAACTCAGCAGTACCTGCCCTACACGCCGTTCCACGACCAGACAGACGACCCGGGAAAAATTGCCTGGCAGTCAATACTGAATGCTTTGATCATCCTGGGCTTGGTCATTGTCATGACCATCGTGCTGATTGTGCTGTACAAACTGCGCTGCTACAAAGTGATCCAAGGCTGGCTGTACGTCACCAGCGTGCTGATATTGTTCTTCTTCAGTCTCATTTTCTTTGGAGTATTGCTCAGCACTCTGAACTTGGCCTTCGACTACATCACTATGGCTGTGTGCGTCTGGAACTTCGGTCTGGTTGGCCAGGTGAGTGCTTAGTAGTGGTAGGACTAGTAGTAGTAGTAGTAGTGTAGTAGTAGTAGCAGTAGTAGTAGTAGTAGCAGTAGTAGTAGTAGCAGTAGTAGTAGTAGTAGCAGTAGTAGTAGTATCAGTAGTAGTAGTAGCAGTACTGCAGTAGTAGTGTAGTAGTAGTAGCAGTAGTAGTAGTAGTAGTAGTAGTAGTAGTAGTAGTAGTAGCAGTACTGCAGTAGTAGTGTAGTAGTAGTAGTAGTAGCAGTAGTAGTAGTAGCCTAGTGGTTAGAGCGTCGGACTCACGACTCGACGGTCGGGGTTCGATTCCCAATCCCACTGGAACAATTTGTGTCCTTGAGCAAGACACTTAACTCTACATTGCTTCAGTTCACCCAGCTGTTAAATAGGTGCCAGCATTAGCTGGGGTAATTGAAGGTGTGTGTGGCGACCCCCCCCCCAGTCCTTGGACTGAACTGTCATACGCAGCCTTCAGATGCGCCGCACAATAGCTGCGGCTGAGCTGTCGGTTGCACATCTGGCCCAATTGGGGCAGGTGTAATCAGTTATTATCAATAGTACAGTATACTAGTACTAGTAGTAGTAGCTGAACCGCATTCCTACCCGCAGGTGGCAATCCACTGGAAGGGCCCCCTCCTGCTGCAGCAGATGTACTTAATCTTCATCAGCGCCCTCATGGCCCTGGTGTTCATCAAATTCCTACCCGAATGGACCACCTGGGTGCTGCTGGTGCTGATCAGCATCTGGGACCTGGTGGCCGTGCTCTGCCCCAAGGGGCCGCTCAGAATGCTGGTTGAAACTGCCCAGGAGCGGAACGAGTCGCTGTTTCCCAGCCTCATCTACTCTACAACTGCCGCCTACATGTCCGTGGGAACCGCTGAGCAGCCGCAGCAGCAGCAGCAGCAGCAGCAGCAGCAGCAGCAGGACGGCAACGTGTCATCCGATCTGGACGAATCTGGCAGCCACCAGCAGCAGCACCAGGCGGCTGCCCAGGTTCTCAACGGAGGCGGCGGCGACGGCGGAGAAGCCGGTGTTAGCGGCGGTCACGATGGAGGTGCGAATTTTGAGTTACAGAGTACTTCTAGTGCGATGTACTTTTAGTGTATGAATGTGTAAAGCAGCTTCTAATTAGTTGCCTTGCGAGTATGTGCCTCCTAATTTCATGCGATAAATAATGCGTTTCTTACATTCCACGCTTCCTCGAATCCGCGCTTTTGTATAAGGGCTGCAGAACTGCCCATGCGCGCTCAGATCTCTCAATGCGCGCTAAAGACTCTCAATGCGCACTCAGATCTCTCAATGCGCGCTTAGAATTCTCAATGCGCGCTAAGAACTCTCAATGCGCGCTTAGAACTCTCAATGCGCGCTAAGAACTCTCAATGCGCGCTCAGAACTCTCAATGCGCGCTAAGAACTCTCAATGCGCGCTAAGAACTCTCAATGCGCGCTCAGAACTCTCAATGCGCGCTAAGAACTCTCAATGCGCGCTAAGAACTCTCAATGCGCGCTCAGAACTCTCAATGCGCGCTCAGAACTCTCAATGCGCGCTAAGAACTCTCAATGCTCACTCAGAACTCTCAATGCGCGCTAAGAACTCTCAATGCGCGCTAAGAACTCTCAATGCGCGTTTATTAACCCGCCTTACAATTATCAAAGTGCACGTAGAAAATGCCAATGCCTGTCATCCGCAGACGGCCCTGACGCAGCCGGAGCTGGCAGCAACGGCCTCAGAGTCCGCAACAAGGCCTTCCATGACGAGAGCCACGGCGTGAAGCTGGGCCTCGGCGACTTCGTGTTCTACTCCATCCTGGTTGGCAGGGCCAGCAGCGCCGGCGACTGGAACACCACCCTGTCGTGCTACTTCGCCATCCTGATTGGCCTGTCGCTCACCCTGTTGCTGCTGGCCATCGGCCGTCGAGCCCTGCCCGCACTGCCCATCAGCATCACGTTCGGCGTCATCTTCTACTTCCTCACCAGCCTGATCGTGTCGCCGTTTGTTGACGCCCTGACTGCGCAGCAGTTCTTCATCTGAAAATCTGCTGATACTACTGACTGTGACATTCAGTAAGTAGTATTGGGTTCTTCCCCCTGTTTTTCTAGGCGCACTGATTTTAACGTTAATCCAGAATCCAGTTTTCTCCTCCTGTTATTTACTCTGCTGTTTTAACCTGCATCGTTCAGTCTCGGTGTCAGAAATTGTGTCAGTGATTTTCTATCTGGATTGCGATTCTATTTAATCTAGCAGGCTTTCTCCTAGCGATTTTTTGTTCTTGGTTAATTCGTTACGTTTTGCGGTAGGTTTAATATTTATTTAATGCTCGATAATGAGCTGCCAAGCAAAGTTCATTAAGCAAGTTTTGAATCTTTAAACTGGGCCACCCCTGTCTCAGACCCTTAGTCGCTGGGCCAGCCTCCCAGATCCTCTGTTGCTGGGCCAGCCTCCCACATTCCTAGTTGCTGGGCCAGCCTCCTAGATCCTCAGTTGCTGAGCCAGCCTCCCAGATCCTCAGTTGCTGGGCCAGCCTCCCAGATCCTCAGTTGCTGGGCCGCCTCCCAGATCCTCAGTTGCTGGGCCGCCTCCCAGATCCTCAGTTTCTGAGTCAGCCTCACAGATTCTCGTTGCTGGGCCAGCCTCCCAGATCCTCAGTTTCTGGGCCAGCCTCCCAGATCCTCAGTTTCTGGGCCAGCCTCCCAGATCCTCAGCTGCTGGGCCGGCCTCCCAGATCCTCAGTTGCTGGGCCAGCCTCCCAGATTCTCAGCTGCTGGGCCAGCCTCCCAGATCCTCAGTTGCTGGGCCAGCCTCCCAGATCCTCAGCTGCTGGGCCAGCCTCCCAGATCCTCAGTTTCTGAGTCAGCCTCCCAGATCCTCAGTTGCTGGGCCGCCTCCCAGATCCTCAGTTTCTGAGTCAGCCTCACAGATTCTCGTTGCTAGGCCACCGCCAATTTCCCAGTTGTTGGTGAGCCTCCCAGATCCTCAGTTGCTGGGCCAGCCTCTCAGATCCTCAGTTGCTGGGCCACCGCCAGCTTCACAGATCCTCAGTTGCTGGGCCATCACCAGCCTACCAGATCCCCAGGCTGGTCTGATTAATTTAATCCGTCAAACAAAACCCCTAATCGTGTTTGCCCTGTGCCGAGCCAGCTATATAAGTTAATGATACTTGTATGCTGAGAAATTTCACTAGTGAGGCATTGAATTATTGACTGTTATGTAATTACAAATTGTTGTTACTGGTTTGCATTATATTTTTTATCCAATGCCGATGCATGCGTTTTTATCCTCGGAAGTTGCTGCGCGTTAATCAGAAATGTTACCTCTCACTCGCTGTTGCCCCGTTTTGTTATAGTTTGCACTGCTGAATCATGGCGATGCCCTGTAATATTGATTGTCTGGCGTGTTCAGTATCGACCTGTCCTGTGCATGTCCAATTAGTAAATATATTGGCAGTATAAATTTGTTTTAATTCCTCTGTACACAATTCGACAGACAAAGGAAATTTTAAGTTTGAGTTTAATTTCAAGAGTGTAAGATTAAAGCAAAAATATGGAAGTTTTCAAAAATCACTTGCGATATTACTTTCAGTAGCCTCATTAGAAATGCTCTAACGAAAATCTGATTCACTTCCTGATTCGATTCGTAGATGGCAGTGATGTAAGAGATTTAAAGAGGAGATTCATATACACAGGGACATTAGAGTATAGATGCAGATGCACAGTGAGATTAGAGAATATATGCAGATAGACAATGATATTAGAGAATAGATGCAGATAGACAGTGAGATTAGAGAATATATTCAGATAGACAGTGAGATAGAGAGGACATACAGGTTAGACAGTGAGATTACAGAATAGATACAGAAGCACAGTAAGATTAGAGAATTATTTCAAAATTCAGAAAAAAGCAGTCACAATGAGCAGAAAGCGTTTCTGCTTGATAGACTTGGCCAAGCTCCATTGTGAATACAAATAAAAATTGGAAGTTTCGGTGTCCCTAGCAACAGTAGACTCGGACACGGTACCTTCATAAATTATATTTGAATACATGCCACACGCCAGTGGTACAGGATATGTGCTTGCTTTTACAGCCTTCTACGCACAGTAAAACAAAGGTGGCAATGCACTGAAAGAATCGCAAGCAATGGTCAAGCCGGCCCACGGATTGAGAGGCGGATTAGTCTAAGCATAATAATAATACATAGATATTAAATAGCCAATAGGGAGAGGAATGTACAGCGTGGACTTGAGTGCAGCAGGAATCGGTTTCATTTAGCAATGGTATATATTATATATATAGATGCTTTCTTCCGCGTGAGAGTAAAAAAATACCAAAAAGACTGCAGTGTTTGCAATTGAGAAATACAGAGCTTACACCATGCGTGCGCGCGTGTGTGGATACCAGCAACTATTGGCCCGGCACTGGAGCGAGTTAAGAGGGAGAGAAGGACCGATTTAGATTGAAATAATAACAGTGACAGTTGAGAGACAGATTGAGAGTTGAGACTAGAGACAGGAGAATGGAGAAGACGGCTGAGATTAGACGTGGGCCGACTGCATGCGGGCAGGTTACTAACAGAGTTGTGAGAATGTGAGAAAGGAGAAAGGAATGTGCGGGGATGCGATCCGGGGAAGAGAGAGGGGGGTTGATTAAAGAAAATGCTTGTGAAAGACGACACAGACGCAGATGGGCACAGGCATGCGAATTGAATTGAAGTTGCAGTAAAACCGCGCAAAAACAGACAATCGGATACAAATTTACTGAAGCGGGCGGTGACACAGTTACTACTGCACAACAGCGATATTAACTGGATAGCGCAAAACTTTGTCTCCGAAGGACATTCGAACCATTTTTATGCAGTTGCAAGATTTAGCTGTACGGCACCTCTGCACAATCTGTATTAATCTGTATCAGGATATCCCTGCTTGCTTTAGTCTATAGTAGCGTGTACTGTAAACACAACACTGCTTAGTCTGTAGCATCCTGTACACAGAACACTGCTTAGTCCGTAGCATCCTGTACACAGAACACTGCTTAGTCTGTAGCATCCTGTGCACAGAACACTGTTTAGTCTGTAGCATCCTGTACACAGAACACTGTTTAGTCTGTAGCATCCTGTACACAGAATACTGCTTGGTCTGTAGCATCCTGTACACAGAACACTGCTTAGTCTGTAGCATCCTGTACACAGAACACTGTTTAGTCTGTAGCATCCTGTACACATAAGTCTTGTAAACTATTTTGAATGCCGCATCCTGCAACAGCAAAGCTCTCACTAAGAAAAGCCGCCAGTCAGTCACGCCGCTCACGAGGCCGGGCCGCCCGCCTGCTGCAGCTGCTGCAGCGCCTCCAGCTGCTCCTCGGCGCAATCCAGACGGTCCCGCATCGCCTCCTCCTCGCCAGCCAGGCTGAGTCGAAGCTCCAGCGCCGAGCGGCACTCTCTCAGCTCCCGACCTTCGAGACGCCGGTCCAGGGCGGCCAGCAGGGCTCGCTGATTGCGCATCGCCGATTCGCCCAGCCGGTCGGCCTCGGCCAGCTTAGCGTCGAGTTCGGCGCCCCGCCTGGCCAGCTCCCGGCGCTCCGGGTCGTCCGGGTCGGCCGGTGCCGAGTCCAGCGCGTGCTCAATGCGCAGCCGCCGCCTGTCCAGCTGGCAGCGCAGGCGGACCATCGGGCCGACGCGGGCCACATACCGATCGAAGGCGTCCAGTTCAGTGGCGTCGCAGCCGCGTTCAGCCAGGAGGCCGCGCCATCGGCCGCGCAGCTCGGCGTCCAAAGCGGCGAGTTCGTCGCGCAGTTCGGAGCGGCTAAGGCGCAGTTGGCCGAGCTTCTCGGAGATCGACTCCGAGAGTTGTTCGCGCCGCCTGGCCAGCTCTTCGGCGTCCAGGTCGGTGTCCGCGTCCGCGCTGGCGGCATCAACGACTGCGGCCGCGGCGGCAGCAGCTTCAGCGGCGGCTCGGCGCTGCCGCTCTAGGGCGATGAGCATCGGCTGCTGCCAGTAGGGCGAGGCCAGACCCAGAGCGGTGGGCGACGTCGGCGTCGACACCGTCGAAGTAGTCGGCGTCGGAGTCGACAGCGATGCGGCCGAAGCGATTATTGCAGCGCTGCCGTTGGCGCCTGCCGCGGTTTCGACGTCAGTGTCATCCTCGGAGGAGTCGAGTGTGGCCAGAGGCGCAGTGTTTGCTGCGCCTGGCGCCGACGACGTGACGGCGCCGCTGTCACCGTTTTGCTGCGATCGCCGTTTTGCCGACTGTTGCGGCGAATTCGACGTAGACGGCTGGGGAGGCGGCGGCTGCGGCGTCTGCGGCTGCTTGAGCGGCAAGGTGGACACGTCGGGCGGGGGCGGCGTCGACAGGTCGTCTGGGGCTGCCGAGTTGGGCGCGGGCGATGGCGCGGGCGCCGAGTCGGAGGGAGTCGGGGGCGCGGAGGCTGCGGAACTGGTTGGCAGCGGCGATGTCGACAGGGCAGAGCCGCCAAAGTCCGAGGAGGCCGGCCGGGCAGTGGTGACGGTGGTGGCGGCGGCGGTGGTAGGAGGCGCCTCTGAAGCCGCGCTGCGGGCGGCGGAGCGCAGCTCCTGGTCGAACGCGTGGCGAAGGTCGCGGAAGGAGGACGGGCTGGCGCCGTTTTTATTATTGCCGTTGCCGCTGCGCTCGAATCGGCGCGACAAGTCCGACACGTGGCCGCGCGGCGTTTCTGGGGCGGCTGCGCCACCTCGCACCCGCGGGTTGCCGCCGCCGCTGCGCTCGAAGGAGGAGACGAACTCGCGGACGTTGGGAATCTGGCGCTCATTGATCACCTCGGCGTTGGCGAGGCTGCCGCTGGGAGCTCCGGCCGGCGGCTGCTGCATGACGGCGGGGCCGCCGCTGCCGGACAGGGGCAGTTGAAGAGACGGCGATGCCACCAGTCTGGAGATGCCGCCGCTTCCAACGCCGCCAGCAGTGAATAAGGCGGACCTCGGCGGCGGCGAGGACAAAGTGTGCCGGTGCTGCTGCTGCTGCAAGCCGTACTGGCTTTCCCGGTTCTCGATCCTGCAGCAGAGGAGAAGTTCAGACAGAGTAGGTTTTTTTGGTAAACTCTTCTTCAGCTGATAGTTCTGCTTCAATTGCTTAACTGAGCCGAGTTGCGTTGGCGCCAGTTAGAGGCATCGGTGTGCTTAACAGGCTGGTGCCGAATGAAGGTGCCTCGGGTTAAATGCAGTGAATGCGCGGAAAGGCAGGGAGGGAGGGGGGAGCGGCTCGGCTACATTGCGCTCTCTGCTTTGGGGCCGGCCCGAGTCCGAGAATTGGGCACGGCAGGCGGGGTGGCTCGGCGGCCCTCTCCCGCTCTCTCCCTGACTGAAGCAGAGTCTGGTGGCGCCGCGGCACGCTTGGAAATAAATTGACCGAAGCTGAACGAACGGAGCGAATTCTCAGAAAGAGAGAGAGGGGGTTGCCCCGTACAGTGGGACCCGCCGCCACTCCCGCCCCTCTCTCTCTCTCTCTCTCTCTCTCTCTCTCTCTCTCTCTCTCTCTCTCTCTCTCTCCCTCTCTCCGCATTCTTTCTTATTGAAGCGCGAGTTTAGAAAAGAAACTTTTCTCCAAAAACAATAATCAATAAGCAGCACAGGCAATGCAAGTTCTATGCTATTAGCAATAAAAAGCTGCTCTATACTACAAGTATTTTTGATTCTATTTAACTCTAAAACAGCATTAGTAGATGTTTCAATTTTTTTCTGCTTGGCGTTCTCAAATCTGCGCATAAGCAGAAAAATATGACAAGGTTGAATTCCTGCATGGCCAGAAATAATGTAATGTAATAAAAGGAAACAAAAGCTTTTAGTCTTTTTCCGTTCCATTTCTGCTTCGAAGGAAGGACCCGTGCCTTCAAATCTCAATTACCATTGACCGCTTCGCCCTCCCTAGCCATCCTCCCCCTACTGGCCCGCCACGAAAACAGGGAGCGGGGGACGGGTAGAAAAGAAGAGAAAAAGCAGAATTTAATGAGCAGCGGAATTCCTTTCAGTTGTTGTTGACTAAGCGAATTCTGTTAGTCAGACGCGTGTGCAGCCCACAGATTGCGTGCGGGCCTGCGGACAAGCTCTGGTCCTAGTGACAGACAGACAGACAGACAGACAGACAGTCAGTCAGACAGACAGACAGACAGTCAGTCAGACAGACAGACAGACAGACAGACAGACAGACAGACAGACAGACAGACAGACAGACAGACAGACAGACAGACAGACAGACAGACAGACAGACAGACAGACAGACAGACAGACAGTCAGACAGACAGACAGTCAGACAGACAGACAGACAGACAGACAGACAGACAGTCAGACAGACAGACCCAGAGACAGAGAGACACGCAGATAGCGAGTAAATGTTATTGGCCTGAATGTTAGAAGCGCCGAGAACTGTTACCTTTTAGCTACTGATAACGAATAACTAATTAGCATTATCTCACTGCAGCACATTTCCGACGTGACGCCAAACATGCTTCACGTGCTACTATAAATAGCCAAATAGGAATAAAAATGCTCCCCAAAAAGGCAACACCATGGGACTCTCGGGCAGCCCTGCTATGTCTGAGCTTGTCAAAAATAGAGCTGAGCAGAGATTTAGCCAGGCTAATCAGTGAGGCTGGACCGAAGGCCCGGGAGAGGTGTCGGCCTAATTAACCCTCAAACACCCGCGGCGTCACGGCCTTCCCCATCCAACCCTTGCTCCATCCAGCGCCTTTGGCTACATAGCTGTCAATCATCAGCATTAGTTTTAGCTGCACGATGTCGGCGATAGATAATAGTCCTGCAGTGTGCGGCGACTCAGAGAGGCAATTTTTCTGCCCATTCTGACACCTACCATGATACCATTGCACACGTTCAAGGTATAGCAGCGTTTAGCAAACCTTCAGGACTTTGAACACGGTGAAAAAGGTCTACGACGACTCTGCCGACTGTCATAACCCTCCTAGCCCTAACCTAAACCCAAACCTTAACCTAAACCCAAACCTTAACCTAAACCCAAACCTTAACCTTAACCGAAACCTTAACCTAAACCCAAACCTTAACCTAAACCAAACCTTAACCTGAAACCCAAACCTTAACCTGAAACCCAAACCTTAACCTAAACCCAAACCTTAACCTGAAACCCAAACCTTAACCTGAAACCCAAACCTTGCTTAACCTGAAACCAAAATTTTAACCTGAAACCTAAACCTTAACCTAAACCCAAACCTTAACCTAAACCCAAACCTTAACCTGAAACCCAAACCTTAACCTGAAACCCAAACGTTAAACTGAAACCCAAACCTTAACCTGAAACCCAAACCTTAACCTAAACCCAAACGTTAACCTGAAACCCAAACCTTAACCTGAAACCCAAACCTTAACCTGAAACCCAAACGTTAACCTAAACCCAAACGTTAACCTGAAACCCAAACCTTAACCTGAAACCCAAACCTTAACCTGAAATCCAAACCTTAACCTAAACCCAAACCCTGGGGGGGGGGCTGTAGCCCTGTGGTCCAGCGCGGCGCTCTCACGAGCCAGCGGCCCAGGCTCGATTCGCAGTCACATTAATTCGCGGCTAAATTGGAATCTCGGCTTGGCTCTGTTCGTGCAATTAACGGCCTTGGGGGCCAACACCCGAGGCACAGTGAAGTGTACATGCCCAATGATAAAAAATTTAGGGCCGATGTACACTCCTGTGTGAGTGCCTACTCAGGGGAGTCGGCGGAAGTGCGCCAGGGTGCACACAACCCCCCTGACTCGAATAAAAAACAAAACTCCAACCTCAACCTAAACTCAAACTTTAACCCAAATCGCAACAGTCAACCCGCTGAAAAGGAGCGAGCATTGGTGCCTCCGCCTCTCCGCAAGGATGCCAAGCAGAAAGGAATTCCATGTGGCCCCTAGGAACTGCAGTTGTCGGGACCTGCATCCCGGATACACAAGAGTTCTGCCTATTCGTATGCAAATATAAATGGTCAGTTTTAGGAGGAAAGCAACGGAAATCAATAGAAAACGGAGCCGCATTCAGTCCACCTGTGAGCCATTAGGTGCAATAAAAGACTAAAAATGTTTAATCCCACGGTTGGCTGGGCTGCTGCGCTCATAGGAAATTGAAAAATGCTTTTATTAGTACAGACAGCCGGGAGTGGATGGAGAGAAAAGCAGCCTGCCGAGGTGGTGGAAGACAAGATGAGGCCAGGCGGGAGAGAGATTAGAGAGGCCGCTGCCTAATTAGTGTGAATTGTGAATTATAGTAGCCAATGAACTTTGAAATAGATCAGTAGATTTATTCAACACCTCGTAAATGAGTGCAAGAGTAGCCAGTTCATCTCCGATATGTATCGAAACATATTTTCTACACTACGACTTGAACGGAGAAGCAGAAAGTGGAGATGGAGAAGAAGCTGAAATGCCAGTGACTCACCTCGCAGAGTCGCGAGCGCCACGTCGAGGCGGCACAGCCGGAGGCGGAGTCCCGGCGGCTCCAGCACTGGCTGAGGCCGAAGCCGCAGCCGACGGTGAAGGCGGTTTGGCTCCGCTGACAGATCTCGGCAGAGACATCTGGGCGCGCCGGATCTGCTGGGCGTACTTGTCCCGCGGGATGGTGGTGCCCGGCTCCGCCTGGCCGTTGGCCGCGGCAGACAGCGAGGCGAGAGGCTGCGCGGCCGGCCGGCTACGATACGTTGGCGCCGTCTGAGCTGGCGGCTGCGGCTGCGGCGACGGGTAGGAGGCCGACAGCGGGCCGAATGACCTGCGGCGAGGCGGCCGAGCCGGAGGGGCAGCAGCGGCGGTGATGGATGCTGCCGACGGCGCGTCATCCAAGGAATTCGGCGACCTGAGAATGCGGATTGGAAGCAGCGGATTGTAGGAGGCGGAAAGGGGGGACACAGGGGTAAGTAATGGGAGACACTGGGGTAGGCAGTGGGAGATACTGGGGTAGGCAGTGGGAGATACTGGGGTAGGCAGTGGGAGACACTGGGGTAGGCAGTGGGAGATACTGGGGTAGGCAGTGGGAGATACTGGGGTAGGCAGTGGGAGATACTGGGGTAGGCAGTGGGAGATACTGGGGTAGGCAGTGGTGGATGACACTGGGGTAGGCAGTGGGGGACACTAGAGTAGGCAATGTGAGACACTGGGGTAGGCAGTGGGAGACACTAGAGTAGGCAATGTGAGACACTAGGGTAGGCAATGTGAGACACTGGGGTGGGCAATGTGAGACACTGGGGTAGGCAGTGGGAGACACTAGAGTAGGCAATGTGAGACACTGGGGTAGGCAGTGGGAGACACTAGAGTAGGCAATGTGAGACACTAGGGTAGGCAGTGGGAGACACTAGAGTAGGCAATGTGAGACACTGGGATAGGCAGTGGGAGACACTAGAGCAGGCAATGTGAGACACTGGGGTAGGCAGTGGGAGACACTAGAGTAGGCAATGTGAGACACTGGGGTAGGCAGTGGGAGACACTAGAGTAGGCAACGTGAGACACTAGGGTAGGCAGTGGGAGACACTAGAGTAGGCAATGTGAGACACTGGGGTAGGCAGTGGGAGACACTAGAGTAGGCAATGTGAGACACTGGGGTAGGCAGTGGGAGACACTGGGGTAGGCAGTGGGAGACACTAGAGTAGGCAATGTGAGACACTGGGGTAGGCAGTGGGAGACATGCAAGGACATTCACAAAAATATAGTAAATTCCAACAGCCATACAGCAGCCACTGAGGCTATACACCCCGAAACGGCTGAATTGCCAGCATTATCAAGCCACAAGAAATGTAAAAGCAGGACAGACAGCCCTACTGCACTACAGGTGAGAACAACAAAAAAGCAGCATACAAAAATCGATCGTCAGTTCCAATTCCACCCAGAAGCAGAAGACAAGCCAGATGGATGAGAGACAATAAGGTGTCTGTATCACACTTGGACGCCCTCTAACTGGAATTCCATGGCATCGGGGATTTAGCAGTTGATTGAGTGAGCTTGGGGGGGGGAGCGAGAGCGAGACTCCAGGTGGGGAATCAGCTAGCCAAGGGCCCAACCTGAAATTGTAGCCGTCAATCATAAAGACTGAAGAACACTCAAACTAACTGAACTCAACTCTCCCCCTTCTCTCTGCTGTCGACTTCTCTCACCTTGTTTGAGTGAGATCCCGCTGAGCGGGCTGGACTCTCTCTCTCGCGCTCAGCCTGGGATATATGGCCCTCTAAACCTCCAGTCTCACCCGCTGCGCCAGTCAAGCTCCGGCCACGCGCGTGTGTACAATGGATGTACACAGCTCTATAGCTAAAAATATATACAACTATGCATATGGCTAGCCAGCCAGTTCTAATAAAGTTTTCTGAGTTGAAGTCTGCGGTGGTCAAGAAAAGAATAAGTGAGTGGAGAGAGAGAGGGAGAGAGTGGTCAGAGCATACAGGAAGGGGGAAAGTGCCGTGTGCCCCCCCCCCCCTAGGGGACAGGATTGAGAGACAATTGCGCTCAGTGTTAATAATTATAACAAGAAAGGAATGCAGCCTTTATTATTGTTTCTGCTGAGAACCGAATGGAGCAGCTCAAGGGGCTTCCCAAATTCATTTTTAAAGATTTCTTAGAATAGATTTAAGCCTGCGTCTTCGCTTCCCAGAGCAGCAGCTGAAGCAAGCAAATATTTGCAGTGCAAGTTATTACGTAACATAAGGTTTAACACCAACCACCCAACTCCAAAGTCCACATTGAGCGCACGCATTTTAACAAACTTAAACACACACAGAGAGACTGACACGATCGCGAAATAATAATGTCAATTACGCAAACACGTCACTACTTATTGAGCCGGGTTGAGCAGTTTGAAAAAGAATGCGTCCTGTGTTTATTTTGAACTATCCACGTAAGGCTGGCTGGAGCTGCAAGGGGGCCAAGTCTGTACTGAGCCTTATCTTGTTGCGGAGCTCTGCGCATAAACAGACTCGCATATATACGGTTGACACTTCTTAAACTCACCAGGACAGACAGGGCAGAGAGTTTATATTAGATAATAAAAATTCTTGAGGTCTCTAAGAACCCAGGTGGATCATGAGATGGGATTAATAAGGGCTTAGGGATTAGGGGATGGGATTGATAAGGGCCTGGGGATCAGGGGGGTGGGATTGATAAGGGCCTGGGGATCAGGGGATGGGATTGATAAGGGCCTGGGGATCAGGGGATGGGATTGGTAAGGGCCTGGGGATCAGGGGATGGGATTGATAAGGGCCTGGAGATCAGGGGGGTGGGATTGATAAGGGCCTGGGGATCAGGGGATGGGATTGATAAGGGCCTGGGGATCAGGGGATGGGATTGGTAAGGGCCTGGAGATCAGGGGATGGGATTGATAAGGGCCTGGAGATCAGGGGGGTGGGATTGATAAGGGCCTGGGGATCAGGGATGGGATTGATAAGGGCCTGGGGATCAGGGGATGGGATTGGTAAGGGCCTGGGGATCAGGGGATGGGATTGATAAGGGCCTGGAGATCAGGGGGGTGGGATTGATAAGGGCCTGGGGATCAGGGGATGGGATTGATAAGGGCCTGGGGATCAGGGGATGGGATTGGTAAGGGCCTGGAGATCAGGGGGGTGGGATTGATAAGGGCCTGGGGATCAGGGGATGGGATTGATAAGGGCCTGGGGATCAGGGGATGGGATTGATAAGGGCCTGGGGATCAGGGGATGGGATTGATAAGGGCCTGGGGATCAGGGGATGGGATTGATAAGGGCCTGGGGATTAGGGGATGGGATTGATAAGGGCCTGGGGATCAGGGGATGGGATTGATAAGGGCCTGGGGATCAGGGGATGGGATTGATAAGGGCCTGGGGATTAGGGGATGGGATTGATAAGGGCCTGGGGATCAGGGGATGGGATTGATAAGGGCCTGGGGATTAGGGGATGGGATTGATAAGGGTTTGGGGATCAGGGGATGGGATTGATAAGGGCCTGGGGATCAGGGGATGGGATTGATAAGGGTTTGGGGATCAGGGGATGGGATTGATAAGGGCCTGGGGATCAGGGGATGGGATTGATAAGGGTTTGGGGATCAGGGGATGGGATTGATAAGGGTTTGGGGATCAGGGGATGGGATTGATAAGGGTTTGGGGATCAGGGGATGGGATTGATAAGGGCCTGGGGATCAGGGGATGGGATTGATAAGGGTTTGGGGATCAGGGGATGGGATTGATAAGGGTTTGGGGATCCGGGGATGGGATTGATAAGGGTTTGGGGATCAGGGGATGGGATTGATAAGGGTTTGGGGATCAGGGGATGGGATTGATAAGGGCCTGGGGATCAGACCAAAGCTTGTTAAGAAACATGTGACCCCATTGAGGTGCAACATTACCAGCTCACACGGGGTCGCCCTGATAAAAGAGAAAACACTGAGGGAGACGCGCCACACCTGTTGACCATCGCTGACCGCGACAGCTGCTGCAGTGGCGCGGCCGTTGACTCGTCTTCCACGATGGTGGCGTCGTCGTCCTCTTCGTCCTCGGCGGGCCCGCCGCCGCCGTGGACACCATCGAGGATTTCAACGACTCCGCCGCCGTTCTCCCAGTATCGTTGTTGTCGTCAGACGGCGAGTCGAGCAAATCGTCGGCTGAGCCGCGTCTGGCGACCTCCGGCGGGGAGCTGCCGGCGGCGGCGGCGGCGGCGGCCACCGCGGCCTGGATGGTGGCAGCCACGTCCGGGTCGGAAGCGCGCGCGATGAGAGGGCCGCGCCGGCTGGGGCCGCCAGAGCGGAGCGCCTGAAAAGCCAGAAAGCCGCCCTGCTGATCGTCCTGGGCAACCCGGAGAGCCCGATGGGTTTGCTGAATCTGCTGCATAGTCGGCACCATCAGGGAGCCGTGCCGCTGATGCTGCGGATTCCGCTGGTGCGGCGGCAGAGGCGGCGGCTGCTGTTTCTGCGGCTGCTGCTGAGACCGCAAAGGCAGCTGGACGCTGAATTTACGAGCCAGCTGCTGCGGCAGCGGCTGTGAGGATCGGGCAGGCAGCGGAGGCGGCGGCGGCGACTGCCTCTGGCGCTGCGGCTGCTGCGGCGGCGGCTCCTCGTGCCAGGAGGTCGGCCTGGAACTTGTTGAACTAGGCGGCATGAGAGAAGCGGCAGGCATCGCAACGGCGGTTGCCTCAGCTGGCAAGGAGACGGCTCTGTCGTGCTGCAGCTGTTGGCCACCCCGCTGGCATTGGCTGGCCAGGTCAGTGCAGTCGCCGCTGCGAATGGGAATGGGAGAAGTTTAACAAATATTCAATAAAAAACTATTCAGCTATCAGGGAAAATAACTGTGCGGAACGGACACTGGATCAGAATTCTTTTTTTTGATTGCCCAGTTTTAATACCGCCAGAGGGGGCTGGTTCCATCAAGCCTTCCTACTGGCTGTCGCCACACCCCCCCTCCCCGGCTGTGCGGCTCCATGTGAGGCGCGGACTTTGCTCTGTCCTCGCCTATCTCTCGCCAAACTGTCTACTCTCTATCTCTCTCTCTCTCTCTCTCTCTCTCTCTCTCTCTCTCTCTCTCTCTCTCTCTTTCTGGCGCATACATATTTAATGCACCCAGTCAGGCAAGCCAACAACACCGGCTCACCCAGCGCGATTAACTGTCATGAGATTTCTTTCCTTTTATTTACTATAAAAAACCCAAGCCAATTCGACTGTTAGAATCTCAGCTCTCGGATTGCTAAACATTTTAAAGAACAATGTGGAAACGCGCGCACGAACCCACACAGTTACGGGCACACGCACACGCACACGCACACACACATGCACACATTTTCACACACACACACACACACACACACACACACACACACACACAGAGAGAGAAACACGCCTGTCTGCGGCATGCAGAATTCATCCGGTGTGTTATTGGGATTTGCGCGCGCTAAGTTAGCTTATTGTATTACAATACATACACTAATAATAGAAAAGGGGAGAATAGAAAAAACTGCACCGACCGACCCCTGGCATGGTAATGCTCCTTTATTATCCCTAAAATGTCTAACTGCATGACCTCCAATTGAACATTTCATTTAACATCACGGCAGCTTGTCTGGGCTCTGTTAAAGGGACAGCTTTAGTGGGCGATTTCTACTGGCAGTTGAGGGGCGATTTCTACTGGCAGTTGAGGGGCGATTCCTACTGGCAGTTGAGGGGCGATTTCTACTGGCAGTTGAGGGGCGATTTCTACTGGCAGTTGAGGGGCGATTCCTACTGGCAGTTGAGGGGCGATTCCTACTGGCAGTTGAGGGGCGATTTCTACTGGCAGTTGAGGGGCGATTCCTACTGGCAGTTGAGGGGCGATTCCTACTGGCAGTTGAGGGGCGATTCCTACTGGCAGTTGAGGGGCGATTCCTACTGGCAGTTGAGGGGCGATTCCTACTGGCAGTTGAGGGGCGATTCCTACTGGCAGTTGAGGGGCGATTTCTACTGGTAGTTGAGGAGCGATTCCTACTGGTAGTTGAGGGGCGATTTCTACTGGCAGTTGAGGGGCGATTTCTACTGGCAGTTGAGGGGCGATTCCTACTGGCAGTTGAGGGGCGATTTCTACTGGCAGTTGAGGGGCGATTTCTACTGGCATTTGAGGGGCGATTTCTACTGGCAGTTGAGGGGCGATTTCTACTGGCAGTTGAGGGGCGATTCCTACTGGCAGTTGAGGGGCGATTCCTACTGGCAGTTGAGGGGCGATTCCTACTGGCAGTTGAGGGGCGATTCCTACTGGCAGTTGAGGGGCGATTTCTACTGGTAGTTGAGGAGCGATTCCTACTGGTAGTTGAGGGGCGATTTCTACTGGCAGTTGAGGGGCGATTTCTACTGGCAGTTGAGGGGGGATTTCTACTGGCAGTTGAGGGGCGATTTCTACTGGCAGTTGAGGGGCGATTTTTACTGGCAGTTGAGGGGCGATTTCTACTGGTAGTTGAGGAGCGATTCCTACTGGCAGTTGAGGGGCGATTCCTACTGGCAGTTGAGGGGCGATTTCTACTGGCAGTTGAGGGGCGATTTCTACTGGCAGTTGAGGGGCGATTTTTACTGGCAGTTGAGGGGCGATTTCTACTGGCAGTTGAGGGGCGATTTTTACTGGCAGTTGAGGGGCGATTTCTACTGGCAGTTAAGGGGCGATTTCTACTGGCAGTTGAGGGGCGATTTCTACTGGCAGTTGAGGGGCGATTTCTACTGGCAGTTGAGGGGCGATTTTTACTGGCAGTTGAGGGGCGATTCCTACTGGCAGTTGAGGGGCGATTTCTACTGGCAGTTGAGGGGCGATTCCTACTGGCAGTTGAGGGGCGATTTCTACTGGCAGTTGAGGGGCGATTTTTACTGGCAGTTGAGGGGCGATTTCTACTGGCAGTTGAGGGGCGATTTCTACTGGCAGTTGAGGGGCGATTTCTACTGGCAGTTGAGGGGCGATTCCTACTGGCAGTTGAGGGGCGATTCCTACTGGCAGTTGAGGGGCGATTCCTACTGGCAGTTGAGGGGCGATTCCTACTGGCAGTTGAGGGGCGATTTCTACTGGTAGTTGAGGAGCGATTCCTACTGGTAGTTGAGGGGCGATTTCTACTGGCAGTTGAGGGGCGATTTCTACTGGCAGTTGAGGGGGGATTTCTACTGGCAGTTGAGGGGCGATTTCTACTGGCAGTTGAGGGGCGATTTTTACTGGCAGTTGAGGGGCGATTTCTACTGGTAGTTGAGGAGCGATTCCTACTGGCAGTTGAGGGGCGATTTCTACTGGCAGTTGAGGGGCGATTTCTACTGGCAGTTGAGGGGCGATTCCTACTGGCAGTTGAGGGGCGATTCCTACTGGCAGTTGAGGGGCGATTTCTACTGGCAGTTGAGGGGCGATTCCTACTGGCAGTTGAGGGGGGATTCCTACTGGCAGTTGAGGGGCGATTTCTACTGGCAGTTGAGGGGCGATTTCTACTGGCAGTTGAGGGGCGATTCCTACTGGCAGTTGAGGGGGGATTTCAAAGCAGAGAATCGCACAGCATGGAAACTTACGCCTCAAACCAGAGCGACTCGGGTCCCCGTTCCGGCGTTGTGAGCAGCAAATCGAAGCTCCGGCTGTGCGACATCTTCGACGAGTTCAAGACGGCGCTGCAGTCGGTGGGAGATGCGGGAGCCAGCGAGACCTCTTCAGCGGATTGGCTGTGCCGCTCGGCAGTGGACACCGGCTGAGCCGGTTCCCGACTGGAAATCATTGAAATACGATTTTTAAAAAATCCTTTTATAAATTAAAAACCCGACCATTTCTAAGAAAGCAGAATAACGCCAAGCGCTCATGTTTGAGTGCAAATTTGCAGCAGGATGTCCCCTTAGTGCACACGAGAAGGCTGTTAGTCCTTTCTTTAGTCACTTTCTAGCTTGCCAAGATAAAATAAATCTGCACTCAGGGAGCCGGAGAGAACTTTTTATTCAAACAGCACACAGACTGTATTGACTCGGCCAATACAGGCAATGAAATGTCAGCGACACGGCAGTAAAACAGTGAAATTATGATCAGCTGTCAATCGGGGTTTCTCATTTTGCATTTCGCGATTGAAACAGACAGGCCTGTCCTGAATGCCGAATGCAGCAGGACACTTTCCCCTGTGCATTTGTACTTTTCACCTTACCCCTGCTTGATGTATACTCATGCTATCACCATCACACTCCCTATGCCTTAACTCTGCCCCTCACTCTACTCCAACCATTTCTCAAATCTTACCTCACACAATTCTACCCTCTACTCTACCCTCACTCTTTACTCTTCCCTCACTCTACCCTCACTCTCTACCCTCACTCTACCCTCACTCTCTACCCTCACTCTACTCTCTCTCTACCCTCACTCTCTACCCTCACTCTACTCTCTCTCTACCCTCACTCTACCCTCACTCTACTCTCTCTCTACCCTCACTCTACCCTCACTCTCTACCCTCAGTCTCTACTCAACCCTCACTCTCTACTCAACCCTCACTCTCTACTCAACCCTCACTCTACCCTCACTCTCTACTCAACCCTCACTCTACCCTCACTCTCTACTCAACCCTCACTCTCTACTCAACCCTCACTCTACCCTCACTCTCTACTCAACCCTCACTCTCTACTCAACCCTCACTCTCTACTCAACCCTCACTCTCTACTCAACCCTCACTCTTTACTCTTCCCTCAGTCTACCCTCACTCTCTACCCTCAGTCTACCCTCACTCTACCCTCAGTCTACCCTCACTCTCTACCCTCAGTCTACCCTCACTCTCTACCCTCAGTCTACCCTCACTCTCTACCCTCAGTCTACCCTCACTCTCTACCCTCAGTCTACCCTCACTCTCTACTCTCAGTCTACCCTCACTCTCTACCCTGTCTCTACCCTCACTCTACCCTCACTCTCTACTCAACCCTCACTCTACCCTCACTCTCTACCCTCAGTCTCTACTCAACCCTCACTCTCTACCCTCAGTCTCTACTCAACCCTCACTCTCTACCCTCAGTCTCTACTCAACCCTCACTCTCTACTCTACCCTCACTCTCTACTCTACCCTCACTCTCTACTCTACCCTCACTCTCTACTCTACCCTCACTCTCTACTCTACCCTCACTCTACTCTACCCTCACTCTCTACTCTACCCTCCCTCTCTACCCTCACTCTCTACCCTCAGTCTACCCTCACTCTCTACCCTGTCTCTACCCTCACTCTACCCTCACTCTCTACTCAACCCTCACTCTCTACTCAACCCTCACTCTCTACTCAACCCTCACTCACTACTCAACCCTCACTCTACCCTCACTCTCTACCCTCAGTCTCTACTCAACCCTCACTCTCTACTCAACCTTCACTCTCTACTCAACCCTCACTCTCTACTCAACCCTCACTCTCTACTCTACCCTCAGTCTACTCAACCCTCACTCTCTACTCAACCCTCACTCTCTACTCAACCCTCACTCTCTACTCAACCCTCACTCTCTACTCAACCCTCACTCTCTACTCTACCCTCAGTCTACTCAACCCTCACTCTCTACTCAACCCTCACTCTCTACTCAACCCTCACTCTCTACTCAACCCTCACTCTCTACTCTACCCTCACTCTACTCTACCCTCACTCTCTACTCTACCCACACTCTCTACTCTACCCTTACTCTCTACTCTAACCTTACTCTCTACTCTACCCTCACTCTACTCTACCCTGCTCCTACTCCTACCCTCTCTCCACTCCACCCTCATTCTTACTCTACACTCCCTACTCGTACTCTACCTTCACTATTATTACTACCCTTATTCTTTCCTTTCCTTCCCCAGCTCCAATGCAAGCAGCTAGGCAACTAACCGTCTGACAGTGAGGCAGACAGTGCCGCTGGCCTCCTCCATGAGGCGAGTTGCCTCTTTTCCGTTTGCCGGAGCCGCGCCGTTCACTTCCAACACTACGTCGCCAACCCTCATTTGGCCGTCGAGGAAGACCAGGCCGCCGCAGATTATCTGAGGGATTGGCGCGGAACTACTTGAAGTAGTGCAGTACAACTGTGGGTATTAATAATAATAATAATAATAATTGCAGGGCTGTGGGCACCCCAACACGTCTACGGAGACATCGTCCTACAATCAGCGCTTATTCCGCTGACTCCTGAGCGCTCACACAGGGTGTACACTTAGCCCTGACTTTCTAATCGTCAGGCATGTACACTCACAGCGCCTTCGGGGTTGGCCCTCATTGGTGTGCATCAGAGCTGCTGGTGTCTTGGAGCTGGGGACAGGGAATGGGAGCTGGTGTCTTGGAGCTGGTGACAGGGAATCGGAGCTGGTGTCTTGGAGCTGGGGACAGGGAATGGGAGCTGGTGTCTTGAAGCTGGTGACGGAATGGGAGCTGGTGTCTTGGAGCTGGGGACAGGGAATGGGAGCTGGTGTCTTGGAGCTGGTGACAGGGAATCGGAGCTGGTGTCTTGGAGCTGGGGACAGGGAATGGGAGCTGGTGTCTTGAAGCTGGTAACGGAATGGGAGCTGGTGTCTTGGAGCTGGGGACAGGGAATGGGAGCTGATGACAGGGAATGGGAGCTGGTGACAGGGAATGGGAGCTGGTGACAGGGAATGGGAGCTGGTGACAGGGAATGGGAGCTGGTGACAGGGAATGGGAGCTGGTGACAGGGAATGGGAGCTGGTGACAGGGAATGGGAGCTGGTGACAGGGAATGGGAGCTGGTGACAGGGAATGGGAGCTGGTGACAGGGAATGGGAGCTGGTGACAGGGAATGGGAGCTGGTGACAGGGAATGGGAGCTGGTGACAGGGAATGGGAGCTGGTGACAGGGAATGGGAGCTGGTGACAGGGAATGGGAGCTGGTGACAGGGAATGGGAGCTGGTGTCTTGGAGCTGGGGACAGGGAATGGGAGCTGGTGACAGGGAATGGGAGCTGGTGACAGGGAATGGGAGCTGGTGACAGGGAATGGGAGCTGGTGTCTTGAAGCTGGTGACGGAATGGGAGCTGGTGTCTTGGAGCTGGGGACAGGGAATGGGAGCTGGTGACAGGGAATGGGAGCTGGTGACACAGGGAATGGGAGCTGGTGACAGGGAATGGGAGCTGGTGTCTTGGAGCTGGGGACAGGGAATGGGAGCTGGTGACAGGGAATGGGAGCTGGTGACAGGGAATGGGAGCTGGTGACAGGGAATGGGAGCTGGTGACAGGGAATGGGAGCTGGTGACAGGGAATGGGAGCTGGTGACAGGGAATGGGAGCTGGTGACAGGGAATGGAAGTTGGTGACAGGGAATGGAAGCTGGTGACAGGAAATGGAAGCTGGTGACAAAGAATGGGAGCTGGTGACAGGGAATGGAAGCTTGTGACAGGGAATGGGATCTGGTGACAGGGATTGGGGAACATTCTGCTTTTATCCAGACAAAAATAGCGATGGGAAACAGGAGGGAAGAGCTAACACATCTTAAATTCACCATTGGTCTCACCTCTTTCACGGAAACCCCAACGGCATGATCGCCATTACCGCAGCCTCCTTGATCTTCCTCAGCAGTACAGCAGCCGCAGTCGTTCAGCACAAGGCCTAACGGCAGACCAGCTTTGAATTTGAATTGCAGCAACATGAGGGCCTCGATTAAGGCGCCTTAGAATTTGCTTGGCCGCTTGCCAAACCAGAATCAGCTGCATGCATTTAATGCTGGCAAGATATTGGGGCTGCCGCGATTCGCTACGCCATTGCTGCGGCGCAGGTCTTGGCATGCAATGGAACAATTTGTTGCAGAAATTTAATTACCGAATGCAGCAAAAATGATTCTGAACTGAAAGCTAAAACATCGGTTTTTATCGCCAGCGCGGGTTGATTTAGGAGAGCCGGGGGGGGGGGGGGCAGAGAAATTTCGAGCGGTTAAATTGTTTGTGGCCAATAAAACAGCGATTGGTTAGTCCGCTGTTTATGGCATGGGCGGAGGAATGGGCGGAGGGCGGCTCAGCCTGAGGACTGGGTGGCATGGGGTGGCTCAGCCTGAGGACTGGGTGGGAGGGTGGCCCAGCCTGAGGACTGGGTGGCATGGGGTGGCTCAGTCTGAGGACTGGGTGGCTCAGCCTGAGGACTGGGTGGCAGGGTGGCCCAGCCTGAGGACCGGGTGGCATGGGGTGGCTCAGTCTGAGGACTGGGTGGCCCAGCCTGAGGACTGGGTGGCATGGGGTGGCTCAGTCTGAGGACTGGGTGGCCCAGCCTGAGGACTGGGTGGCATGGGGTGGCTCAGTCTGAGGACTGGGTGGCTCAGCCTGAGGACTGAGTGGCTCAGCCTGAGGACTGGGTGGCTCAGCCTGAGGATTGGGTGGCTCAGCCTGAGGACTGGGTGGCAGAGGGTGGCTCAGCCTGAGGACTGGGTGGCACAGCCTGAGGATTGGGTGACAGAGGGCGGCTTAACCTGAGGACTGGGTGGCTCAGCCTGAGGACTGGGTGGCTCAGCCTGAGGACTGGGTGGCTCAGTCTGAGGACTGGGTGGCTCAGCCTGAGGACTGAGTGGCTCAGCCTGAGGACTGGGTGGCTCAGCCTGAGGATTGGGTGGCTCAGCCTGAGGACTGGGTGGCAGAGGGTGGCTCAGCCTGAGGACTGGGTGGCTCAGCCTGAGGACTGGGTGGCAGATGGTGGCTCAGCCTGAGGACTGGAAGGCAGATGGTGGCTCAGCCTGAGGACTGAGTGGCAGAGGGTGGCTCAGCCTGAGGACTGGAAGGCAGATGGTGGCTCAGCCTGAGGACTGAGTGGCAGAGGGTGGCTCAGCCTGAGGACGGTGGCGGAGGGCAGCTCGGTCTAGTTGTACTGAAAAACTAGAGCAGACGCCTGTTAAACTACAATGAAAGCATGAAAATGAAATAGAAAATTGAATTCATGAATAACATAGTGAAATAAATTATGTTAACAAATACTAAATGGATAGCAAGAACTTGCAGAATATATTTATTTTACTGATAATTCTATTGCTATCAAAAGCTTTTCTTAAAAATAACAGTTAAAACTGCGTTTTAAAGTAATAAAATGCATCGCGACTTTAAGCTAAAAGAGAAGATACAAGACTTCTGCTGATTGATATAGCAGCTGCGCGTTGGTCCAGTGATCTCGGGTTCAGTACAGGGGCGATTCTCAGGTTCAGTACAGGGGCGATTCTCAGGTTCAGTACAGGGGCGATTCTCAGGTTCAGTACAGGGGCGATTCTCAGGTTCAGTACAGGGGCGATTCTCAGGTTCAGTACAGGGGCGATTCTCAGGTTCAGTACAGGGGCGATTCTCAGGTTCAGTACAGGGGCGATTCTCAGGTTCAGTACAGGGGCGATTCTCAGATTCAGTACAGGGGCGATTCTCAGGTTCAGTACAGGGGCGATTCTCAGGTTCAGTACAGGGGCGATTCTCAGGTTCAGTACAGGGGCGATTCTCAGGTTCAGTACAGGGGCGATTCTCAGGTTCAGTACAGGGGCGATTCTCAGGTTCAGTACAGGGGCGATTCTCAGGTTCAGTACAGGGGCGATTCTCAGGTTCAGTACAGGGGCGATTCTCAGGTTCAGTACAGGTGCGATTCTCAGGTTCAGTACAGGGGCGATTCTCAGGTTCAGTACAGGGGCGAATTTCAGGTTCATTATCGAACAAATACCTGGGTTTATTAAACGGTAAAGAACGAATATCTGTAATTGTACCTGCATGTAATTGGTAAATTTACTGAATAGAGAGCACACTACCGGTACTTAAATCATGATTAAAACTAAGTAGCACAAACGGTAATAAGCCATAATATTAAAAAAGGCACGCCAACAATTACGAGCGTATAACAGTGGATTGTTAGCTTTACCTGGCAGGGCTAAACCGGACTGCTCTGGGCTGTTTGGAGTTTCCAATATTGATCACTTTATGAAATAGAATTAGTAGAAGCATTAATAACCCCGAGTTTTAAATGAACAATTACTTCACTTCACTGTGCCTCTATTTTCGATGTCACTTCCACCGCGCCCCAACCTACTCTGTACTCCATCCTTCTTTGTGCTTCATCCTCCTCTGTGCTCCAGCCTCCATTGTGCCCCATCCTCCTCTGTGCCCCATCCTCCTCTGTGCCCCATCCTCCTCTGTGCTTCATCCTCCTCTGTGCTCCAGCCTCCATTGTGCCCCAGCCTCCATTGTGCCCCATCCTCCTCTGTGCCCCATCCTGCTCTGTGCCCCATCCTCCTCTGTGCTTCATCCTCCTCTGTGCTCCAGCCTCCATTGTGCCCCAGCCTCCATTGTGCCCCATCCTCCTCTGTGCCCCATCCTCCTCTGTGCTTCATCCTCCTCTGTGCTCCAGCCTCCATTGTGCCCCAGCCTCCATTGTGCCCCATCCTCCTCTGTGCCCCATCCTCCTCTGTGCCCCAGCCTCCATTGTGCCATATCCTCTCCAGGGCCCCACTCCTACACAGCGTTGTGTAGGATTTCGGTTTGAGTTCGGGTTGGAAATATCACTTTGCTCACTGCCAGTACTCCAGGCTCTCATCATCACTGGAGTCGTCATTTCCATTCCACTGCGGTTGATGGACTCCAGCGCTGCCTGGCTGCTGCATATTTGGAATCTGTGGCGGCGACAGGTGCCGTTTTAAAGACGACGCCTGCGGCCGAGGATGATCAGCGCTGCCACTGACGGTCCTGAGAGCGGCTGCTGGCTGCTGCCGACGCTGTTGATTCACCAGAAACGATCTGCTGTAGAACGGCAGGTCGCGGCCTTTCTGCTGCTGCTGAGGTCGCCGATGATCTGGTCGAGAACCACGGGGATTGGTCAGCGGGAGGTCTCGCTGAGGCGAACGCTGGCGGCTGTGACGCGACCCGGAGGAATGACGCGATGGCGAGCGCGAGCGATTCGGCCGGGAGTCCCACGGCATCGGCGAAGGCGAGGCGTTGCTGTTGCTACCCGGCTTGGCTTGAGCGGCTGGCCCGAATCCGAACTGAGACGGCTGCTTTTGGCGCTGCTGCTGGAACTGCCGCAGGCTGTTGCTGGGCGGCTGGCGCAGGATCAGCATTTTCGGCTCCTCCTCTGCGCCAGGCAGATCAGCTGACGCCACCCGGCCGCTACGCCGGATAACCTCGGCCGGGGTCGGCAGCTGGAAGGCCGCGGTCTGCTCTCTGGTTGGCGGGAGCAAGTGCAGGTACGCTTGCCTATCATTCTGATCGTCTGGCAATGAGTCAGAGGCCGCCTGCTGCAACTGGCACTCCTGCTTCTTGGCTGACGGCTGCGGCTGGTAGGCTTGGCACTTGGACTGGCCGGCATTGGCTGTTGGCCATTGCTCTTGGCGCGTGACGAATGTTGCCGTGCCATTCTTGAATGCGCCCGCCGCTTCTGGCGCGGCAGCTGAGACAGAATTGGCCGCAGCTGTGGAGACATTATCCGGCGTCTCCTCCTTTGGTACAGTGTCGTCATCTTCTGTCAGGTCGATGACGATTGGCGCAGCGGAAGCGGCGGCGGCGGCGGCGGCAGGTGCGGCTGGGACTGCACTAGCTGTTGCCATGGAAACAGGCGGAGAAATAATCACAGGCGGCGGAGGACGCGACGGCGCGTCATCGAGCTCGTCGTCGCTGTGGGCGATTTCCATGTCGGAGGACTCGGACTCCGAATCGGCCAGCGTCCACACCGCGTTGCTGGCTGCCGGGTTGCTCGATGCCGCCAGCTTGACTCCGCCGCCGCTAGCGACTGTCTGCTGACTGGCAACGGCACCTGCGCCACCCCGAGACGATTCCGACTTGATCAGCTTCCATGAGCTGGGCCCGTCGAATTCAACGTAGCCGTCGTCGTGACTGGCGGCGGCGAGGATCTCTTGGAACTCGGTGTCCACGTACAGCTGGCGCGGCTGGGTCGGCAACTTGCAGCAGGGGCAGCGCCAGTCGAGACGGGACCGGTTCACGCTCAGGTAGGAGGCCGCATCGAAGCACTGCAGGTGCCGGCACAGAACGCCGCGGACAGGTCGGACAATGCGGGTCATACTGATGGGGCAGGTCAGGGAGGCTGGCTGCTTGGCCACCTGGCAGTCGCCGCTAGATAAAGAGCCAAACAGAGTGGATTTGCAGGAGCCGCGCGGGATTCTCGCCAGCTCAGCTTCGACGCTTCTATAGCGGATGAGCAGCGTCTCCAAGCAGAAGCGCTGGCCGTCTGGCTGGCACCAGGTGACTGTGACTTTATTACTCTCGCATAAATCAGTCTTGGAGTGATCCGTAATGTCCACGGGGACTCCGGCGACGCGCCCGCGCATCTGGGCAAGCTGCTCGCTCTGCAGGACGTTGGAATTCAGCCGGATGCTCAGCTGCTCGGGAAACTCGTCTACCCGGCTTTCGCCTTGGCCCTGAGAACACAGAGGGGATTGAGGCAAGTGCTCAGTATGCGATCTCGGCTTGCTTGGCAAACAGGGGTCAGACAGTGAGAGTGCAGAGAGGGGGTCAGACAGTGAGGGTGAAAAGAGGGGGTCAGACAGTGAGGGAGCAGAGGGGTCAGACAGTGAGGGAGCAGAGGGGTCAGACAGTGAGGGAGCAGAGGGGTCAGGCAGTGAGGGTGCAGAGAGGGGGGTCAGACAGTGAGGGAGCAGAGGGGTCAGACAGTGAGGGTGCAGAGAGAGAGTCAGACAGTGAGGGTGCAGAGAGGGGGTCAGACAGTGAGGGTGCAGAGAGGGGGTCAGACAGTGAGGGTGCAGAGAGAGAGTCAGACAGTGAGGGTGCAGAGAGAGAGTCAGACAGTGAGGGAGCAGAGAGGGGGTCAGACAGTGAGGGAGCAGAAAGAGGGTCAGACAGTGAGGGTGCAGAGAAGGGGTCAGACAGTGAGGGTGCAGAGAGGGGGTCAGACAGTGAGGGTGCAGAGAGAGAGTCAGACAGTGAGGGTGCAGAGAGAGAGTCAGACAGTGAGGGAGCAGAGAGGGGGTCAGACAGTGAGGGAGCAGAGAGAGGGTCAGACAGTGAGGGTGCAGAGAGAGAGTCAGACAGTGAGGGTGCAGAGAGGGGGTCAGACAGTGAGGGTGCAGAGAGGGGGTCAGACAGTGAGGGAGCAGAGGGGTCAGACAGTGAGGGTGCAGAGAGGGGGTCAGACAGTGAGGGAGCAGAGGGGTCAGACAGTGAGGAAGCAGAGGGGTCAGACAGTGAGTGCAGAGAATAGGAGGCAGACTCACTAGCAGCTTGTAGAAACGCATAATAAGGCGAGCGCCAGCCTTGATCAGGGGGGCGTGTTCCGGCTTAACAGTGAACTCCAGCAGCTGGCACTGCATCGCAGACAGAGGCTCGCTCTGTATCAACAGAGTCAGTGGGATCAAACTGCCCAGTACTTCCGCGAAGGGCAGCTGGACGCCACTAAATAACATTCGAGGCAAGTCGACCTGTCTGGCGGCTTCCCTAAGCTTAGTAGACCGGCACTTCAACAGGGCGGAGATCGGGACTGATTGAGCGTCCAGACAGGCTAGGAGGCGCCTGTAGAGACGCGCCTTGCGGCCATTGTGACTGAGATTCAGCACTACTAGCAGCTCGCGAACCTCGTGCTGGGCCATGGTTGGCAGCAGATTCTAATAGATATTTGATTGATTGGTTGGTTGTGTCAAAGAAATTGAGAGCCAGAGCATCAGGTAGCTATATGGTTAAAAACTATTAGTAATCATAGGTGTGTAACACTCAGATGGCGAGGGGCCCAAGCAACGTTAAATCGCAAAAATGCCACCCCCAAATACAGTCGTAGTACTAATTAGAAAACGAGGCATTTAGCCTTGATAATAGTCATAGTAACTCCTGCCGGTTACTCCAAATTACCTTAATTTTTCCTGTTTTCTTTCATAGGCAAGTGGCATGGCCAGTGTAAATCAGGGGTGTTGTGCATGTATGTTAGCAACTGGATTTATGTCTTGGTCCTAGACATAGAAACAGCATAGAAATGCTCTTTCACAATATACTAAATCTCTAAGTCAGATACTAATACTGGACTCCTTGACAACCAGGTAACTGGGTAGATAATACATGTACATACTCATTTTACACATTATTCCAAGCAGGGACTATTTAGGGGCTATAGCCTAGTGGTTTAGTCTGACATACACTGATGCACTAGCAGCCCAGGCTTGATTTCAAGTGCAGTGACATTAATTTAGGGCTTAATTGAAATCTTGGCTTGGTCTTGCTTAACACAATTAATGCCATTGAGAGCTAACCTTCTAAGGAATAGTGAAATGTATGCCTAATGATAAATAAAGTTAGGGCCATTATACACTACTGTGTATGCCTATGTGCATAACTATATATGTATCTGCACCTATATGCCTATACAGAGGAATTAGCAAAATGGGCAATAATGTCTATTGCTAGTTATGCTTTAAAGTATGCCAATGTGCACATAATTGAGGTAAGGTACATTGTTTGAGGAAAGCTAAGAAAACAAAAGCAAAATGAAATGGAACAAAAAGCAAATGAAAGCATTATCATTTTCTTAGCTTTCACATTGCCCTACTGCTATTAATAAAAGCAAAGACTAGTATAGAAAAAAATTCAATACCAAAAGACAAACTTGCAAAATATATAAGGTCATAACAATGAAAATAACTTACCTCAATGATATCATTACATCTAGTGTTCAGCTGCAATTGCACCATTTTATATATCAATACTATGCCAAAATATTGCCTTGGGCTTGTTTATGCAGAAAAATATTTCAAATTTCAAATTTCAAGTATTATACAATGAAGTCTATAGTGTAGTACTCATATATAATTATTGTATTATTGCTAATTTTTGTGCCATTTGGATATAATTAGGTCCAGCTATATTGGTATAACTAATAGACATGCAAAATAACTTATTTAAATCACAAATGATAGTTTTGAAATGAACTTGACAGCATAATAATTTAGTAGTTTATATTGATAATGTAGACAAAAGCCTGCTCTAACATAGCCAAAGCAACTTGAGCTTGATATATTTGAGTCAAATAGTTAGGCCTATTAGACCTAACATCAGGTGGAAGAGAATAGGCATGGTCATAGATACCAGTATATACAATAAGAGTGACAATTATTCTAGGCAAGGTATAGGGGCCAAAAGTGCTTTATAGGCCCTAATATCTCAAAATTAACTAGGCAAAAAATATTTTAATGTTAACTTTTAAATGTTTTAAATTATAAATTATAATTGAGCCAAATGAGAGTGGAGAGGAGAAGGAATAGACTATTAGAAGAGAGGAGAGGTGAGAGGGGGGTAAGAGAAAACATGGAAGATAAGAGGAGAGACAAGTGGTGAGGAGAGAGCAGAGAAGAAGGGAGGAAGAAGCGAGAGGAGGGGAGAAAGGAGGAAGAGAAAAGAGTAAAGGTGAGAAGAGGGGAAAGATGAGACAGAGGATCGATGAGAGAGGAGAGTAGAGAATAGTGAGAAGAGAGTAGAGATGAGAGAGCAGAAAGAAGATGATAGAGGGTCGAGAGGAGAGGAGAGATTAGAGAGGAGAGAGTAGAAAGGATAGAGAAGAGAGGAGATAAGAGGGGAGAGAGAAGTGAGAAGAGAAGAGATAGAGATAAGAGAGTGGTGAAAGAAGAGGGGAGAAAGGAGAGATGAGAAAGTAAAGGGAAGAGGAGAGAGGAAAGAGATGAGATTGTAGAGATGAGACAGATTAAAGGAGAGATGAGAGTAAAGATAAGAGATTAAAAAGGTGAGAGGAGAGTGTAGAGAGATGAGAGAAAAATAATAGAAGAGAGAGAGTATAGAAAAAGGAAGAGAAAAGAAGAGAGGAGTCAGAAGAAGGGAAAGAGGAGAGTATAGTGAAGATAAGTGAGAGAATGTATGAGAGTAAAGATGACAGATGAGAAAGCAGAGATGAGGGTGAACAGACAAGAGATGGGAGAGTAGAGAGAACAGAGGAGAGATAAGAGAGAAAAGATTACAGAGACTAGAGGAGAGAGGAGAGACAGGGAGAGAGAAGTGAGTGAGGAGAGAGAAGAGGAAATAGGAGAATGAAGAGGGGAGAGAGGAGAGAGGAGAAGAGAGATGGGAGAGGAGAGATAAAAGAGAGAGAAAGAGATAGAGAGAGAGAGAAGAGAGGTCACAGTGTGTTTGAAAAAATACTTAATTTAATATTGGCTATTGGTTTTGAGCATCTAGGCTCTTTGTCAGGCTCTTTCAGAGAGAGAAAGAGAGAGAGAGAGAGGGAGAGAGAGAGAAGGAAAGAGAGAGAGAGAGAGGAGGGCGCCTCCAATCTCAGGCACGGACGCGGTACATGTAAAAAGGACAAACAAGTCAAGATGATTTAAGTTGCCGATATTTCGAATTAGGTAAATTCTTTGTCAGGGCAAATGAAAAGTAGCGACAAGTGGTGTTGTAAAAGTTATTAAATAGGCGGGTTAGAGGGGAGAGAGAGTAGGCAGGTAGATAGAGAGCGTACGGTATGTACACTTGGTGTGAGTCGATAAAACACTATTAGAGTTGAAAATGCAAAATAAAAAACAGTGCACAAATAAAGTGAACCGCACGTGGGCTGCAGCGATCCTACACACGAAATAAATAATGGAATAGTGCGACTGCACCGGTGTCTAAAATAATTTATAATTAAGAAAAAATACTTAATTTAATATTGGCTACTGGTTTTGAGCATCTGGGCTCTTTGTCAGGCTCTTTCAGAGAGAGAAAGAGAGAGAGAGAGGGAGAGAGAGAGAGAGAGAGAGAGAGAGAGAGAGAGAGAGAGAGAGAGAGAGAGAGCACAGAGCAGAGAGAAACAAGAAGAGATAAGAGAGAAAAGACAGAAGAGAAAGGAGAGATAAAAGAGCAGACAAGTGAGAAGAGTTGTGAAGGAAAAGACAAGCGACGAGGGGAGAGAGAAGAGATAAAACAAAAAAAGAGATGAGAGGAAAGAGAGAGAGGAAAGAGAGAGAGGAAAGAGTAGAGAGGAGAGATGAGAGAGTAAAGGAGAGAATTAAGAGAAAAGAGAAAAGAATAGAGAGAAGAAAGAAGAGACGAGAGAAGAGGGGGAGAGAGGAGAGAGAAAACAAAAAAGTAGAGAAGAAAGAGGAGAGGAAAGAGAAAAGAAGAGGGAAGAGATGAGATAAGAGATATGAAAGAGAAGAAAGATGAGGGAAGATACGAGAGAAGAGAGGAGAGAGGAGAGAATAAAGAGGAGAGATGAGTGATAAAAGGAGAGACGAGGGAGGAAGTTTTTGTTTGAGTGTGAATGTGACTTTAGATAGTAGAATACATGCAAAAATAGTTCCAAGGATTGGAATTCCATGAGTTCAAATTCTGCGGGTTTCAACAGCTTGTTGATTAATAGTAAAAAACTTTAAAATAATAATTTTATTTTGAGTTAGCCTAAAATAGATTAGAAAATAGCGGTTTTTTAGTTTTAAGTATTTTTAATATTTATTTTATTTTTAGTTATCTAGTTATGTTTTCTCCTATCACCTAAAATTAGGCCTATTTTAATCATTAGGCCCCTAAAATATTCAATTCTTCTAGTATAGAGTAGCTTATTTAATAAATTCTTTTTAATTACTTTAATTTAATTGCCAACGCATTTTGACCCTTATAGGTCATCGTCAAGGCAATAATGAAATTTAAAATTTTAATAAATAGTTGAATAAATATACCCTATAATAAGTTGAATATACAATATAAATTAATGTACATAGTTTTCAATTGAAACAAGTTCTAATACATGGTGCAGTAGTGTACACTCCAAGCTAAAACACACTGAGTTGGCGGCTAGCACCCCCCATAGCTAGCTGGTAGTTTAAGCTTAGGTATCAGTAAATTGAAAATTTTAATTTCATTACTGCCTTGACAATAACCTATAAGGGTCAAAATGCATTTAAATTTAAATAAATAAAAACAAGTTAATATTTGTTTTCTCATTCATTTTATTCAATTCTTATTTTGTTAAATTTAGGCCTAGTAAATAATCATAGAAATCTCTGAACAAAATGTAGGCCTATATAGGCTTATCTATCATTAAAATTAGGCCTTACTTTTGTTGGTATTTTATTTCAATGGGGCTAATACCAATTACCAAGTCAAGATACTAGACCTAGTGTTGACCTAGGTCTATTCTAAAACTTTATAGTTACCCAAGAACAAGATGGAATCCTTGCTTGGGCCTTGTGGCATTGGGAGAAGGATAGGATAATGTAGGTGCATATTCTTGTAGCAGCTACAACAGCATACATGTAAGTGCATATGTCAGCTGAAAATAGGAGAACTTGAGCACACTTGTATATAAAATTCAAAGCCTGTGATTAAAATGAAAGATGTGCAGTCAAGCAATAGGCCTAGACCCATAGACTAGCAGATTTTATCACAATTATAAACCATGTTCTCTATCCATTTGGGAGTCTCTTGAGAAAAGTAACAAGTGTCACATCCTGCTGTAGCCATAGGAGTATAATATAGGCCTATGTATGCCTGGTCTAGGCCTAGGTTAATGAGGCAGAGGCGGAGGTCCAACTCTAACTAACTAGAGACCACTAGACCAGTAGAGTAGCCATACAGTTATTTGATTTATCACTAGGCCTAGTTTCGAATTAACAGCACAGCATGATTACACCTGTAAGTGATAATAAGAAGACATAGTCATAGTCATTGTATTGTATAAGGTCATAAGTATATCATTCATCAATTGTCCGCTCGATTGATCGTTCTGGGGACTAATCTGAGCCAAGCTACATCTACATGATGTGATAATATTATACCTAAGTTTAAAAAATAATTACGAAGAAAAAAATTAAATTTCTCTACTATAATTTCTGAAGTTTAACACATTTCAAGTTCTGAGTTTTATTGCTAGTCTCTAAAGAAATTTTTTTGCGAAATAATTGGTTACAGTTAAATTTTTGTTCATTTTGAATGTCTTAAGACAATTTTATGCTGCATTTATCTAGCGTATTGTAAATATTTAAAATTAGGTGAGCACTTGCAGATCGAAATCAATCAGTAGAGTAGAGAGTAGCAACGGTTAGCAAGTTAAGTAGCCTTGGTGGTGCGTGTGCTGTTATCCCGCTGGGATTGTTGCTTGATTTAATTGGCAATGAAGTTGCACTTACGTCTATGAATTGATATACGGAAAATAGGATTAGTGTCAATTCTCAAAGTGAATGCCCCATATTACTATTTGTATATATATACAGTCCAGATAGGCCTATGCCCCATATGCTTTTTGTATTTTTTAGCTTTTATCTAGACTTAGAGCCAATTATTTGAGCTTTATTTATGCTAACTGTCTTGTATAGTTTGTAATTATAACTTGTATAACTGAAATTGTAGAATCAAGAGTCTAGGGTATATGCCTAATCCTTATCTCTGGCTATGCCTAGAATATAGTTTGTACTCCTAAAGTTATACAATTTGAAACCTATTATTTTCTTACCACTATAAAGAAATAATGGTTTCTATTTAATCTTATTCCTAGACCAAGGCTTAAAACCTTTAGGTCTGTGCCAGAAAAAAATCTAACTAGGACTAAGCAGCAATCTCCTAGTTTACTGCATTAAATTATTTTTGGGTAGAAAATGAAAAGTTACATATTTCAACAGTTGACAGTAGTTAAAAGGCAGTCCAAAGTATCAATAATAATGTATAACCCAATATAGGAAGTTCCCAAGCTCTTTCTTTGGGAAAAGGTGGTGCCACAGGTACAGGGTGCTTGCGCCCTCCTTTATTTCCTTTATCTCCTTTATTCTCCTTTTTTGGCAAACCCCTCCTTTATCTCCTTTATCTCTTTTATTTACAAGATTTTTGGGACTTTCTCCTTTATTTTAGCCACTTTAGCTTAGCTCTAGAATTTAGTACTTAATGTATTATTACTTTAGTCTTTAAGGTCCTTTTAAATAATCATTTTTAAGAAGACTATTTTCCTAGGCAAAGTTATGTAGAAGAATAGTTTGTAAGTCTCAACAAAGGTTTGTATATATGATTAATTAATAATTGAACAAAATTTAAAGATCAACCCTAGGTTAGCCACAATATTAGATAGGCCCTATGTAGAACTATGGAGCTAGAAATATACATGTTCTTCTTAGGACTGCAAATTGGCTAGAAAGATGATGTGATCAAAGTAATCAACAATAGCAAAGGAAAGAAAAAGGAAGAGGGGAGAGATGAGAGGAAAGATGAGAGATCCCAGAGGGGATACAAGAAAGAGTAGAAAAAATAATAGAGATAAGCAAGATGAAAGAGAAGAAAAAAGAATAGAGAGGACAAGAGAATGGAAAGAATAGAAAAGAGATAAAAGGAAAGATAGAAGAGAGGAGAGAGGAGAGGAGACAGAAAAAAAGATATAAGTTTCAGAAGACCCAAAAAACATAGAGATACAGAGGCAAGAGGCTACCAGAGTTTGCCTATATAAGCCTTAGACATACATTGCCTGTCATTGTTACATTACCAAATTGAAACTCCTTTATTTTGGGATCAGTCAGTCTCTTTTATTTTACTTTCTCAAAATGCACAGGCACCCTGTAGGTACTCATTGAGGTGGGTCTCAAACAGGGTGTCGCTGGTGCCATGCATCGCCCTGAATTTGGCCTTGACATGTGCCCATGGTGTTTGTATGGACAGTTGGGTTGTGGGGGTCCACAAAGTGGAATTGGTGATTGTAGTTCGTGCTCTAGGCCTCCCAGCCTTATGGGCAGTCAGCAGGTAGGCTGAAAAGTTTTGAAAGTAGGCAAATAATTTAACTCAGTAGGAGATTGCCGGCCTAAGCAGTAATGTAAATTTATTATTATATTTATAACTTTAGTTAATAACTTATTTTTAATGACAATTTAACTTATTTTTATTTTTAAAACATCTTGTATCTAACATTCTAACTAAAAATCATTTTCATATCATTTTCCCAAAAAAGTTTGCATTTTGCCTCGATTATCTATTTATATCTTGATTTATGCCTTAATAAATTTATAACCATATGTCTAGGCCTAATAATATGTCCATCCTAATGTTCACTATGAATGTACATTAGGATGTATGACTACTATAGGCCTAGTCTTTATATCATGCCTATGTAGGAAAAAATCTTTTTGATGATAGTCTATCCATTCCTAAAGGTATTTTGCTAAAAAAATTGACAAATTAAGCTAATACAACCAACAACTTCACAATCAAAACTCATAGTCTTATAGGAATGATGGGATAAAAGCTAGTTTTCTTTATAAAGTTAAATGTTTCAATACAAAAATTGATTTATAGGCTACTTTTATATTGTTAAATAGTAAGAGTGCTATAGGCCAGACTTAAAGATATAGTAAGCTAGCTCTAGCCTATAGGCTGGAGTTTGCCAACCTCTGATTGACAATAGAAGCTGATTTTAAAAGTTTGTTTTAATATCTGCATATCATACTCCAAGCATAGTTGCTATAGACATAGTATTAGATTAAATGATTTTTATCTATTGTTTTAAATATATAATAAAATAAAAATGTCTAATAAGTGTAGTTAATCAAAATAATCACCTTTGGTGCTGATAACTTCAAATGGCATTTATCAGCACTTTATCAGTTATCAGCACCTGCTCCAGATAGCACAGCTAGACAGCAGAATTATGCAAAATATATTTCTGAAATGTAAAACAGCTTTCTATAAAAAAAACTCGACCTTGTATTGATCAGTAACGAACTTGAGTGTGTGGGGCTGGGCTGCTGCAGTGAGCTACTGAGCTCCAGCAGGAAGGCATTGCTCTCTTATCTCAAGTGTGGAGGTCATAGGGCAGATTGTGCCCAATAAGTTTTGCTCACGCCATTAACTATTGCCCTCCCCTCCACCTGTTTCCATGCATTTTAAATATGCGTCCAATTTAGAAATTCGCTTACTCGCTTTCACTTTGAATCGTCCCGCCAGTCTCCAAAATTTCTCCCCCGCCCCGATCCCGCAGTCCTCAGTCGGCATGCACAGCCAATCAGACACCCAGGCCGGAAGCGGCAGCTTCCAATCTATTGGAGAATTCTACGCCGGCAAAGACGTGTTCATCACCGGTATAACCGGCTTCATAGGCAAGGTGCTGCTGGAGAAGCTGCTCTGGGCCTGTCCGCAGGTCGGCCGAGTCTACGCCATGATGCGCCCGAAACGGGGCCGCCCCGTGGAGGAGCGACTGGAGGTGAGGGCGAGCAGGGCAGGGATAAATGATTGATGGGGATAGACTTAATTAGCTTTGCACACTAGAGTGGCCAATCTGTGGATTGAGGGTGATCGGTATAATAGAGTGACTATAGAGAGTGACAGACAAATGTCTGATATGGCAGACATTGGAATTAGCAATGTAAGACATGGATGAATCTGGAGTTTACAGATGCGAGCTAAAAAAGGTCTGTAGTGACAGATGAGACAGAATGGACTTGGGTGACACTTATAAGTGACAGACAGAGAGGAATCTGGAGTGACAGACAGAGAGGAATCTGGAGTGACAGACAGAGGAATCTGGAGTGACAGACAGAGGAATCTGGAGTGACAGACAGAGAGGAATCTGGAGTGACAGACAGAGATAACTGGAGTGACAGACAGAGAGGAATCTGGAGTGACAGGCCTATGGAGATTCAAGGCAGGTGAGCACCCACCATTCCCAGGAGCTGCTGGACAGCGCCCTGTTTGATCGTCTCCGACGCGACCGGCCCGACTTTCGCGACCAGATCCGGCCGGTGCAGGGCGACATGTTCGAGCCCGGCCTCGGCCTCGCGCCCGAAGCCATCGAAGAGCTTCAAGAACGCGTCAGCATTGTTTTCCACAGCGCGGCCACCGTCCGCTTCGACGAGCATCTGAAAATCGCCGTCCAAATGAACCTGGACGGGCCGCGCAAAGTGGCCGAGCTGTGCGAAGGCATGCGCAAGCTGGAAGCCTTGGTCCACGTGTCCACCGCCTACGCCAACTGCGAGCGCAAGGTGGTGGACGAGATCGTCTACGCGCCGGATGTGCACCCGCAGAAACTGCTGGACGCCATCGAGTGGATGGATGACGGCGTCTTGGAACAGGTTGGTTTGTTTAGGCGCTATATTTTAAGAACATAGACATCGCTGGTTGTTTAAAAGTACATTTCTACCAGTTTGTATCACTAAAGTACACATGCACCAATCGCTATTACTAAATTGCACAAGCGTCGGTCGCTGTTAAAAAGTACACATTGCCGGTTCGCCTATGTGTCTGTCTCTCTATGCCAGTCTGTCTGTATTACTAAAGTACACATGTACCGGTTAGCATAAAAAAGTACACGTGAACTAGCTAGTAATTTAAAATTACACATTTAAGTAGCGTGAACCAAATTGTTTGCCGTCAGGTCACCCCAAAACTGCTGGGCCAGAAGCCGAATACCTACACCTTCACCAAGCAGCTTGCCGAGTTCTACCTAGTGAACAAGTTCCCCAACCTGCCGCTGATCATTGTGCGCCCATCCATTGTTGGCGCCAGCTGGGAGGATCCGTTCCCGGGCTGGGTGGACAACTTCAACGGGCCTACGGGCCTCTTTGCCGCTGTGGGCAAGGTAGGCAGACAGAGTACTGAAAGATAAGGTGCAGCTTAATTAGACCATATTGAGTTTAATTATTCCAAACCCACAGCTTGAAAAACCCACTTCCCAAAAGATAGAAGATCAGAAATCCCAGATTTGACAGCCCAGAAGTCCCAGATCCCACAGCCAGAAATCCCAGATCCCACAGCTCAGAAATTGATCCAGATCTCACAGCCCAGAACTCCCAGATCTGACAGCCCCAAAATCCCAGATCCCACAGCCCAGAAATCGCAGATCCCACAGCCCAGAAATCCCAGATCCCACAGCTCAGAAATCGCAGATCCCACAGCCCAGAAATCGCAGATCCCACAGCCCAGAAATCGCAGATCCCACAGCTCAGAAATCCCAGATCCCACAGCCCAGAACTCCCAGATCTGACAGCCCCGAAATCCCAGATCCCACAGCCCAGAAATCCCAGATCCCACAGCCCAGAAATCCCAGATCCCACAGCCCAGAAATCCCAGATCCCACAGCCCAGAAATCCCAGATCCCACAGCCCAGAAATCCCAGATCCCACAGCCCAGAAATCCCAGATCCCACAGCTCAGAAATCCCAGATCCCACAGTCCAGAACTCCCAGATCCCACAGCCCAGAAATCCCAGATCCCACAGCTCAGAAATCCTAGATCCCACAGCCCAGAACTCCCAGATCTGACGGCCCCGAAATCCCAGATCCCACAGCCCAGAAATCCCAGATCCCACAGCTCAGAAATCCCAGATCCCACAGTCCAGAACTCCCAGATCCCACAGCCCCGAAATCCCAGATCCCACAGCTCAGAAATCCTAGATCCCACAGCCCAGCAGTCGCCGCTCCCCACCGCAGGGCATGATGCGCATTATGCACGGCGACCGCAGCTGCCGGGCGGACATTGTGCCAGTGGATATCGCCACCAACGTGCTGCTGGCCAGCGTGTGGCACCAGCGGCAGTTCAAGCCGCAGGGCAGGCAGCCGGTGTACCATGCCGTGATCGGGCCGGCCAACCGGCTCACCTGGGCGGACATTGAGACCCTGACGCCAAAGAACTTCGTGGCCCATCCTACTCAGAGTGCTATCCGCCTGCCCAAGGCAGTGTTCACCACCAATACGTTGTGGTACCAGGCGAACTGGCTGTTCAACCACCAGCTGCCCGCCTTCCTGTTGGATCTGTGGATGTACGCCAGCTGGAGGAAGGCAGTGTGAGTGACAGCTTGGAATTCATTTGGGTGAACGGCGGTAGCTATTGAGTATCCATTTGGGTGAATGGCGGTAGCTATTGGATCCATTTGGGTGAATGGCGGTAGCTATTGGATCCATTTGGGTGAATGGCGGTAGCTATTGAGTATCCATTTGGGTGAATGGCGCTAGCTATTGAGTATCCATTTGGGTGAATGGCGGTAGCTATTGAGTATCCATTTGGGTGAATGGCGGTAGCTATTGGATCCATTTGAGTGAATGGCGGTAGCTATTGAGTATCCATTTGGGTGAATGGCGGTAGCTATTGAGTATCCATTTGGGTGAATGGCGGTAGCTATTGAGTATCCATTTGGGTGAATGGCGGTAGCTATTGAGTATCCATTTGGGTGAATGGCGGTAGCTATTGAGTATCCATTTGGGTGAATGGCGGTAGCTATTGAGTATCCATTTGGGTGAATGGCGGTAGCTATTGAGTATCCATTTGGGTGAATGGCGGTAGCTATTGAGTATCCATTTGGGTGAATGGCGGTAGCTAGTGAAATTCGGAATTTCTTCACTTAGAATCTGTCGAATGCTTTAACGTCCAGTAGCATTTGTAAACTTTATCACGCTAAAAGTAAAACGCTCTCTAGCTGTTATATTACATGAAAGTGAAATACTTGAAGTGCATCGCAACCTTAACATTCACGCGCATTCACGCAGCGTTAAGCGCAAAGTTTTTCTGCACCAACCCAGCTCTAGGCTAGCAGAGGCCACTGGATAATGTTAAAGCTGAGTGTGACACACACTGACGTACATTGCAGTTGAGCACGGCTTGATAGCGTGTTTCTCTGTCTCTGACCGCCTTATCTGGGCCAAATGCCCGACAATCCAGATCTGGCGTTGTTTATAATAAAGAAGCAAAAACTCTCGCATTCCACCCTGCACTGGCGCACTTGTTAGCGTAAATACTTAAAATAGAAATGGCATGTGCGCCAGTCCTGTGCGGTGACGGGTCACGCCATTCCGCTCTGGCCTGCGCGCACTTTAATGCAGTATTATTTAGTTGCATTGGGTTTTTGCAATCTGACTTCGAATTTTATCAGATAACCGTGGCAGTCATTGAATTTTGATTCAGGTGTATCCTGTGTCTGATGGAGCTTATGTATATGCTTAACGATTCTTAAGTAAAGTAGTTTAGTTTTCATCAACTGGGGATTACCCTAGATCGTCGATAGAGGATTTCCCTGTATCATAAATTTTGGATTCCCCTAGATCTTCAATGTGGGATTCCCCTAGATCATCAATGTGTGATTCCCCTAGATCTTCAATCTGGGATTCCCATAGATCTTCAATGTGGGATTCCCATAGATCTTCAATGTGTGATTCCCCTAGATCATCAATGTGGGATTCCCCTAGATCTTCAATGTGTGATTCCCCTAGATCATCAATGTGGGATTCCTCTAGATCTTCAATGTGGGATTCCTCTAGATCATCAATGTGGGATTCTTCTAGATCTTAAATGTGGGATTCCCATAGATCTTCAATCTGGGATTCCCCTAGATCATCAATGTGGGATTCCCATAGATCTTCAATGTGTGATTCCCCTAGATCTTCAATGTGGGATTCCTCTAGATCTTCAATGTGTGATTCCCCTAGATCTTCAATCTGGGATTCCCATAGATCTTCAATGTGAGATTCCCATAGATCTTCAATGTGTGATTCCCCTAGATCATCAATGTGGGATTCCCCTAGATCTTCAATGTGGGATTCCTCTAGATCATCAATGTGGGATTCTTCTAGATCTTAAATGTGGGATTCCCATAGATCTTCAATGTGGGATTCCCATAGATCTTCAATGTGGGATTCCCCTAGATCTTCAATGTGGGATTCTTCTAGATCTTAAATGTGGGATTCCCATAGATCTTCAATGTGGGATTCCCATAGATCTTCAATGTGGGATTCCCCTAGATCTTCAATGTGGGATTCCCCTAGATCATCAATGTGGGATTCCCCTAGATCTTCAATGTGGGATTCCTCTAGATCTTCAATGTGTGATTCCCCTAGATCTTCAATGTGGGATTCCTCTAGATCATCAATGTGGGATTCTTCTAGATCTTAAATGTGGGATTCCCCTAGATCTTCAATGTGGGATTCCTCTAGATCATCAATGTGGGATTCTTCTAGATCTTCAATGTGGGATTCCCATAGATCTTCAATGTGGGATTCCCATAGATCTTCAATGTGTGATTCCCCTAGATCATCAATGTGTGATTCCCATAGATCTTCAATGTGAGATTCCCCTAGATCATCAATGTGGGATTCCCCTAGATCGTCAATGTGGGATTCCTCTAGATCTTCAATGTGTGATTCCCCTAGATCTTCAATGTGTGATTCTGCTAGATCATCAATGTGTGATTCCCCTTGATCATCAATGTGTGATTCCCCTAGATCTTCAATGTGTGATTCCCCTAGATCTTCAATGTGTGATTCTGCTAGATCATCAATGTGGGATTCCCCTAGATCTTCAATGTGGGATTCTGCTAGATCATCAATGTGGGATTCCCCTAGATCATCAATGTGGGATTCCCCTAGATCTTCAATGTGGGATTCCTCTAGATCATCAATGTGGGATTCTTCTAGATCTTAAATGTGGGATTCCCATAGATCTTCAATGTGGGATTCCCATAGATCTTCAATGTGGGATTCCCCTAGATCTTCAATGTGGGATTCCTCTAGATCATCAATGTGGGATTCTGCTAGATCATCAATGTGTGATTCCCCTAGATCATCAATGTGTGATTCTGCTAGATCATCATCATTGAAGGCCAAAAGAATCGCACAGATTAAATTCACTCCCGCTGCCCCACCATCAACCCGAACAGATTCGTCCGCGTATCGAATCGCATCAACAAGTCCATTCGAACTCTGGAATATTTCACCCACCGGGAATGGATGTTCAACAATGCCAATGTCATGCACGCCATGGAGTGCATGTCGCCGTCGGATCGAGTGGTAAGTAAAATTGCTTTGATAATTATTCAATTTCTACTTTAGAAGGATTATTTTAGTGCTGACGTCACTTCCGGTTCAGTGTTGAGGGCATCCATTGACCATTTCTAAACTGACATCACTTCCGGTTCAGTGTTTAGAGCATCCGTTGGAAACTGGCATCACTTCCGGTCCAGTTTTGAGGGCATCCATTGACCATTTCTAAACTGACATCACTTCCGGTTCAGTGTTGAGGGCATCCATTGACCATTTCTAAACTGGCATCACTTCCGGTTCAGTGTTGAGGGCATCCGTTGGAAACTGGCATCACTTCCGGTTCAGTGTTGAGGGCATCCGTTGGAAACTGGCATCACTTCCGGTCCAGTGTTGAGGGCATCTATTGACCATTTCTAAACTGACATCACTTCCGGTTCAGTGTTGAGGGCATCCATTGACCATTTCTAAACTGGCATCACTTCCGGTTCAGTGTTGAGGGCATCCGTTGGAAACTGGCATCACTTCCGGTTCAGTGTTGAGGGCATCCGTTGGAAACTGGCATCACTTCCGGTTCAGTGTTGAGAGCATCCGTTGGGAACTGGCATCACTTCCGGTTCAGTGTTGAGAGCATCCGTTGGGAACTGGCATCACTTCCGGTTCAGTGTTGAGGGCATCCGTTGGAAACTGGCATCACTTCCGGTTCAGTGTTGAGAGCATCCGTTGGAAACTGGCATCACTTCCGGTTCAGTGTTGAGAGCATCTGTTGGAAACTGGCATCACTTCCGGTCCAGTGTTGAGGGCATCCATTGACCATTTCTAAACTGGCATCACTTCCGGTTCAGTGTTGAGGGCATCCGTTGGAAACTGGCATCACTTCCGGTTCAGTGTTGAGGGCATCCGTTGGAAACTGGCATCACTTCCGGTTCAGTGTTGAGGGCATCCGTTGGAAACTGGCATCACTTCCGGTTCAGTGTTGAGAGCATCCGTTGGGAACTGGCATCACTTCCGGTTCAGTGTTGAGAGCATCCGTTGGAAACTGGCATCACTTCCGGTTCAGTGTTGAGAGCATCCGTTGGAAACTGGCATCACTTCCGGTTCAGTGTTGAGAGCATCCGTTGGAAACTGGCATCACTTCCGGTTCAGTGTTGAGGGCATCCGTTGACCATTTCTAAACTGGCATCACTTCCGGTTCAGTGTTGAGGGCATCCGTTGGAAACTGACATCACTTCCAGTTTACACAATTTACACAATTCACACAATTTATTATTATTGTTGCTATCCGTCCGACTCAGGTCTCATATTCAGTTTCTGATGTAATTGCTCTAGTTTAATAAAAATCGCTATTCGAATCCCATTCGGACTCGCACAGGAATTCGACTGCGACGCCTCCAAGCTGGACTGGCATGAGTACCTGGAGCGCTACTGCATCGGGGTGAAGCGATATGCGCTAAAAGAAAGCGACGAAGACGTTGGCACAGCCAGGGCTCGCATTAGAAAGTAAGTCAGGTTTACTTATTTTGCTAGCCTGCTACTACTGTTTTATTCATTCCTCAGTAGACAGAATAGGTTTTTGCTAATAGTTTGCTAATAGTTTTTTCGCATTCGCATAAACAGACTTAATTTACTTGGTAGTTTACGAAGCAGTTGCGTATACCTATAAGGGCATAGTTACTCCCGCCGTTTACCTTGATGATTTTTCGTTTCTCCCGCCGCAGGCTGCAACGACTGGGCCTGCTGTGGAATGTGCTGCTCTGCGTGCTGCTGTGGCGCCTGACAGTGAAGCGGGTGCCCCTGCTGCGCACCATGTGGCTGGTGATGCTCAACCTGGCCGGCTCGCTGTTCAACAAGCTGCCCCGGTTGGCCAGGTCCTAACCAGTGCAATCCGGAGCCTCGCCCCGCCCTAGCGACTGCAATTCCTCCACTCAGTGCTGCTCAGTCGGTATGCAGATTTCCCGGAGTTATCATCTTGGACTATGCGAAATATTCTCCCTTTTGGCTATTTTATTTATTTATTTATTTATAGCAGATTTCAGCGGTGCCCGGCCTCGTCCGAATTTGCGTTTCGCTTCAATTCTTACTGTTCAAAGTACAAATAGCGAAAAGTACATCTTAATAAAGTTACCTTTTGATAAAAGTACAATTTTGTCTCTGAAAAGTACTTTTAATCCAATTTATAGCGCCTACAAGGGTTTTTGGCCTCTTATAAATCTCTCATCTCATACTCTTATCCGCACGGCTGTCGAATATTCAATTTGTACTACTCAGCCTTGTGAGTAGTGTCATGCGCACGTGCGAATTCAGATTATTGTAATTTACATTAAGTACTAATTGAATTTACTTGACGCATTCATTCTGGGAGGCCCCGGACGCCGCAAGATGTCCGATTGCTGGCCCTGTTGATGCACCAGGCTATTTTTTCATATTATAAACTTTGCCAACGTGTACTTTTTATTGCCCGCTATCTATAAAAATATTATTATAATCAATTTTCTATTCTCCAGTGCCCGTTGCTTTTCAGTTGTTTTTTTAGTTCGTTTTTTATTAGTTTGGGGGCTCGGGCCGTTTCGTGCCGCCTCTTGACTTCGAGTTTTTGTTTTGCCTACAGGAGCGAAGTCCGTGCTCTGCCGTCTTCTTTTACTTGTGATTGCGACTTTTTGATGAAATCTAATTGTTATAACGGGCCGACACGACGGAGCGAAGCTTTCAGTGTCTTTGAGCACATGGCTGCCTTCCCGAGTTGAGTTTCTGAGCCTGCGCGGCAGACAATTCCAGTTGATGTCTTCTTGGCGGCTTGTTTATTTTCTGTTGATTTGGCAGATTGTGGATTTGCCAGACTTTATATATGGCAGCTTGTGGATTTGGTAGATTGTGGATATGGCAGACTTTATATATGGCAGATTGTGGATTTGGTAGATTGTGGATATGGCAGATTATTGGTATGGCAGATTGTGGATTTGGTAGATTGTGGATATGGCAGATTATTGATATGGCAGATTATTGGTATGGCAGATTATTGGTATGGCAGATTATTGGTATGGCAGATTATTGATATGGCAGATTATTGGTATGGCAGATTGTGGATATGGCAGATTGTGGATTTGGTAGATTGTGGATATGGCAGATTATTGGTATGGCAGATTATTGGTATGGCAGATTATTGGTATGGCAGATTGTGGATATGGCAGATTTCGGATTTTCAAATTGTACATATATGATAGGTTTGTGAATACGGCAGATTGTACAGTATATGGTGGGTTGTATATGTGGTGGCTTGTGGATATGGCAGATTGTATATGTGGTGGCTTGTGGATACGGCAGATTGTATATAGTGTGGGTTGTGAATATGGCAGATTTTATTTGTGGTGGCTTGTAGATACGGCAGATTGTATATGTGGTGGGTTGTGGATACGGCAGATTGTATATGTGGTGGCTTGTGGATATGGTAGATTGTATGTGTGGTGGCTTGTGGATACGGCAGATTGTATATGTGGTGGCTTGTGGATACGGCAGATTGTATATGTGGTGGCTTGTGGATACGGCAGATTGTATATGTGGTGGCTTGTGGATACGGCAGATTGTATGTGGTGGCTTGTGGATAGGGCAGATTGTATATGTGGTGGCTTGTGGATATGGTAGATTGTATATGTAGTGGCTTGTGGATAGGGCAGATTGTATATGTAGTGGCTTGTGGATACGGCAGATTGTATATGTGGTGGCTTGTGGATACGGCAGATTGTATTTGTGGTGGCTTGTGGAATCGGCAGCATGGCATGAACTGAGAATGTTAGATAACGGTCAGAGCGGCTTCTCATGCGCTACCGAGGTGCACTTGATAGACTCGCACTTGAAACTGAGAGGCCATTAGCATGACTTCAACTGCTGCAAAAGAATTGCCTGACTCATAAATTAATTTGTCAAGATTGGCATTCCTAAGCTCGGCGGCCCGAGTATGGCTGCTGTGCAAATCTGCCCAGCATTTCTTCTGTTATTCTAAGCGGTTGAGAACAGTAGAATTTTTGTAGCAAAAATGAAACGAAAATAGTCTTCTATATCTAGACATTGTTTGCAGTAGCTTCTCTTTCGCAACTTCTGTAGGAATGCTCACAGCATTGAGCTGCCTTTGAGAACTTTCCTAGCCAGCGCATGCCTTTCTGAGCAAACTGTCAGCTTCTGCAAACTGTCTTGGCGTTTCTTCGAAAATATGCGCCAGACAGCTGACCTGTTTGCACCGGCCTCTGATGTCCCCGCCTCTGTGCAGCTCGAATGAAACGGGCACCATTGGGGTTCCTATACTCGCAATAGCATGCCTGTGAGCTGCCAAAGTTTGCTGAGGAATTTGCTTCTTTATGTCATATTTTGTCTGCCATCCCTCCACTTCTCAATTTCCCCTTCTCCATCACCCTCTCCTCCATCTCCCTCTCTCCTCCATCTCCCTCTCTCCTCCATCTCCCTCTCTCCTCCATCTCCCTCTACTCCGTCTCCCTCTCTTCTCCATCTCCCTCTCTCCTCCATCTCCCTCTCTCCTCCATCTCCCTCTCTCCTCCACCTCCCTCTCTCCTCCATCTCCCTCTACTCCGTCTCCCTCTCTTCTCCATCTCCCTCTCTCCTCCATCTCCCTCTCTCCTCCATCTCCCTCTCTCCTCCACCTCCCTCTCTCCTCCACCTCCCTCTCCTCCACCTCCCTCTCCTTCATCTCCCTCTCTCCTCCATCTCCCTCTCTCCTCCATCTCCCTCTCCTCTATCTCCTTCTCTCCTCCATCTCCCTCTCTCCTCCACCTCCCTCTCCTCCATCTCCCTCTCTCCTCCATCTCCCTCTCCTCTATCTCCTTCTCTCCTCCATCTCCCTCTCTCCTCCACCTCCCTCTCCTCCATCTCCTTCTCTCCTCCATCTCCTTCTCTCCTCCATCTCCCTCTCTCCTCCACCTCCCTCTCCTCCATCTCCTTCTCTCCTCCATCTCCTTCTCTCCTCCATCTCCCTCTCTTCTCCATCTCCCTCTCTCCTCCATCTCCCTCTCTTCTCCATCACCCTCTCCTCCATCTCCCTCTCTTCTTCATCTCCCTCTCTCCTCCATCTCCCTCTCTTCTCCGTCTCCCTCTCTCCTCCATCTCCCTCTCTTCTCCATCTCCCTCTCTTCTCCATCTCCCTCTCTTCTCCATCACCCTCTCCTCCATCTCTCTCTCTCCTCCACCTCCCTCTCCTCCATCTCCTTCTCTCCTCCATCTCCTTCTCTCCTCCATCACCCTCTCCTCCATCTCCCTCTCTCCTCCACCTCCCTCTCCTCCACCTCCCTCTCCTTCATCTCCCTCTCTCCTCCATCTCCCTCTCCTCTATCTCCTTCTCTCCTTCATCTCCCTCTCTTCTCCATCTTCCTCTCTCCTCCACCTCCCTCTCCTCCATCTCCCTCTCTTCTCCATCACCCTCTTCTCCATCTCCCTCTCTCCTCCACCTCCCTCTCCTCTATCTCCTTCTCTCCTCCATCTTCTCTCTCCTCCATCTCCTTCTCTCCTCCATCACCCTCTCCTCCATCTCCCTCTCTTCTCCATCACCCTCTCCTCCATCTCCCTCTCTCCTCCATCTCCCTCTCTTCTCCATCTCCCTCTCTTCTCCATCTCCCTCTCTTCTCCATCTCCCTCTCTTCTCCATCTCCCTCTCTCCTCCATCTCCCTCTCTTCTCCATCTCCCTCTCTTCTCCATCTCCCTCTCTTCTCCATCTCCCTCTCTTCTCCATCTCCCTCTCTTCTCCATCTCCCTCTCTTCTCCATCTCCCTCTCTTCTCCATCTTCTCTCTCCTCCATCTCCCTCTCTCCTCCATCACCCTCTCCTCCATCTCCCTCTCTCCTCCATCTCCCTCTCTCCTCCATCTCCCTCTCTTCTCCATCTCCCTCTCTCCTCCATCTCCCTCTCTTCTCCATCTCCCTCTCTTCTCCATCTCCCTCTCTTCTCCATCTCCCTCTCCTCCATCTCCCTCTCTTCTCCATCTCCCTCTCTTCTCCATCTCCCTCTCTTCTCCATCTCCCTCTCTTCTCCATCTTCTCTCTCCTCCATCTCCCTCTCTCATCCATCACCCTCTCCTCCATCTCCCTCTCTCCTCCATCTCCCTCTCTCCTCCATCTCCCTCTCTTCTCCATCTCCCTCTCTTCTCCATCTCCCTCTCTTCTCCATCTCCCTCTCTTCTCCATCTCCCTCTCTTCTCCATCTCCCTCTCCTCCATCTCCCTCTCTCCTCCATCACCCTCTCCTCCATCTCCCTCTCTCGTCTTGCTCCCGCCCCATCCCCTTCGGCAAGTACTCAGTCAAAAGCAGAAGCCTTTGGCAAGAGATTTGATTGGCAACTGGTTAGCACTATTTGCAGCTGTGGCACTCGTATATATTCACTTATCATAGCAACTAGTTAGAACTCTAAAAATGTGATATCAAATTGTACAATCAGGTATTGAGAATTGTTTGTGTAGCAATAGCAATGAGCAGCACTTCTCAAACGCGTGTACATTGGAGGTAATAAAAATTTATAAAACATAAAAACTCCGAATAAAAAAATATAGTCGAATTCCATACTAGGGAAAGTTCATGTTCAGAACTAGCAAAAATTGGTTTTCAATATCGGCGGCAACGGATCTCGGACATGAAAATGCAGCCAAGGGGTCAGGACCGTCAATTCGGTGAGGAGGACATGTACATTTAATGCTATTCAGCCACCTGCACGCGTCTAGAACTTGAATGTGCTTTTCGTCTTGCCCGGCTCCTTGTGCCGCTTGCTGTGCAGCTGCAGGTGGTCGGACCGGCTGAACTGCTTCGGGCACAGCATGCAGCGGAACGGCTTCTCGCCCGTGTGAATTCGCTGATGGCGCACCAGCTCGTCTGACCGGGGGAACGACCAGCTGCAGCCTGGCCACGTGCAGTGGAACGGCCGCTCCTCTGCGGGTGAGGGGAATTCGTGCCTGGTGCCGAGATCAGCTGATTGGCGGGCTGGCTAGCCTCCCTCTGATTGGCGGGCTGGCTAGCCTCCCTCTGATTGGCGGGCTGGCTAGCCTCCCTCTGATTGGCGGGCTGGCTAGCCTCCCTCTGATTGGCGGGCTGGCTAGCCTCCCTCTGATTGGCGGGCTGGCTAGCCTCCCTCTGATTGGCGGGCTGGCTAGCCTCCCTCTGATTGGCGGGCTGGCTAGCCTCCCTCTGATTGGCGGGCTGGCTAGCTTCTCTCTGATTGGCGGGCTGGCTACCCTCCCTCTGATTGGCGGGCTGGCTAGCCTCTCTCTGATTTGCCAGCCTCTACTTTCATTTGTGGACTGGAGCATCAAGCTGTTGGACCCACTTTTCATAATTATTTAAATTTTCATCGTCAGTTTTTATGAGCCAAGATTCCTGTGCGGATAGGAATTAACATTTTAGTTCAGGCCTGATGCAGTTCCCCAGCTATTTAAATTTCCCACCATGAACTCACCATTGTGCGAGCGCAGGTGCGTCTTCAGGTGCGAGTTCTTGAGATAGGCCTTGCAGCACCCCTGGTGGGGGCACACGAAGTTTCTCGGCCGGTCGCTCGGCGCCCCCGACTGCGCCGCCGCCGTCTGCTGCGGGTCGCCGCTGCTGCCGGTGGTGGCGCGGCTGCTGACGGACGCCGAGCTCACCTGGTCGTCCATCGGCATCAGGAACTTCTCCCAGTCGTCCTCGGTGGCGGCAGCCGCGGAAGCAGCGGCATCCATGGTGACATCGGCGGTCAGGATGCAGTCGTCCAGCATCAGGTCGGGCAGGTCCCGGCAGCACTGCGGCCCGACTGCCATCGCAGAAGATATCGCCGTCCAGTTCGACATTTCGTTCGACAGGTAGAAAGCAGGCGACGTTGTCGCCGCCGCGGCTGCCGCAGCTTCCTCGAACTCCCCGAACAGCATCAGCTGGTCGGCCTCCGGCTCCGTCTTGACGCCAGCTGAGGACGGGTTCATCGCGCTCACGAGTCTGTGTTGTTTCCTGGAAAACAGGCAGGCTTTGCCAGCTCTGCCCTGCTGCGTCTCTAATCTTATTTAGAGGTCTCCGCCGCCGTCCCAGCCGCTCGGCCGGCCGCCATTGGCTGCAACTGTGGCCACCTCGCCTGAGGTGAAAAACTCTCGCTGCCGAGCCTCCCACGCCTGCCGACAGCCCGGCGCCTCCGAGTGGCCACTCGAGGCCGGGTCAGGAAAGGGGGTTCGGCGCTCAGCCTCTGTCCTTCTCTTGTCATTTTTCGGATCTCATTTCTCTTGTTAAAAGATTGAAAATCTTTCAATGCCTGCTAATTAAGGTCGCCATAATGAGACTGCGACAGAAGCGAAGTGTTTGTTATTCTTCTCAACTGCTCTTTTTCTATTTAACAGAAGGTCACCTGCCAACATTTGAAGTTCTGCTCACGCAGTGGAAAGATGACAGAAGTTCGAGTTTTGTTTTTCATTTTTTTCGAATTTCGCCTACTTTTATCAGTAGTGTTTTGCAGCATCAAACAGTCCCGAGAGACACTACAAACTTTGAATGATGCTTTTAAAAATGACATCTTGAACTTTCAAAAGTCGCAAATGCATGAGAGAAGATTTTAGCTTTATCAACACGAAAAAATTCCTAAAATATCACCTTCTGAACTTCCCAATTCTATTTGAGGATAGCATATGGGCTTCGTTCGAAGTCTTGCGGACCGAATGGAAGTTATTTGGTGTTTAAAATCTACCTCGAGAACTGAACCAACTGTCAGTCAGGCTTAAATGTGTTTTTATAACTCAGCTTCTTAACGTATGAGCATGGTATCGCTTTGGACAATCAAAACGGGACGCCATAGACATTCAAGCCAAGCCACAGATCTTACCCTAGTCACATGGACTTAAGCAGTTTAGCAGTCTAACTGAGGGAGGCTTGGCCATAGACTATAACTTTGGACATTCAATATGGGAAAAAGCCCAAAGATTTGCTCGTCTTTGGCCTGAAAGCAACCCCATTCCCTGGCGCCACCATTTCCTGTAGCAGATCGCCAGCGGATGATTGATGCGGTTCAACAAATGTCAGCCATCCCAAGAGCTGCAAGAATCTTCCGAATCTACGGACACCAAAGATTCTTTGTTCACTTTGTTCACTTTTAAATATTCCAGTGGTCCTGGGATATAAAAAGTACATTAAATTGGGCGAATTCACGTTTTGAATGGTTTTTTTCCCATTTTGATTGTCCATTCCACATTCTATTGTTGTGCATTCCCAAGCAGCCCGAGTCTGTGCATCGTCTGGCTTGAATGTTTATGGCGTCCCGCTTTGATTGTCCAAAATCCCGTTTAGATCGTTAAAAGAAAAAAGAAAGATCAGCCTGTGCTCAAAATTCATGTCTATGGCCAAGCCGTAGAACAAAGTTTCGGCGAAGTGTCATCTTTTTAGTGTGTTTTCCTGTACGGATTTGTCTATGGCCAAACCTCTCTGGGCGCTATATAAAAATTTCAGATCACAGCGAAATCTTTGCTGAATTATTCGGCACGGAGGCTGCCGTTGCGTGCACCCAACCAATTTTCCACTCATTCCTTTTATGGAATTGAAAACCTGAGCTGGGGCAGGAGAGGGCTGCAGCTTGAAGACGGCTCAGGCAAGTCAATGCGTGACTGGCACCTGCGCTTCCCATTGTAAACCAAGGCTTGCGCAAAGTGCTGCTAAAATTTATAGCCTGAAAAAAGCATAAAAAATGGGGCCGCCTCTTGCCTGGATACAATGGCTGTAGCTTGCATTTAGCTCTTTACTGCCATTTTGAACTTTATTGGTTTTGCAATTAATAGCTTTTGGACATGGCCGCCTGCGAGTTAATGGTATCTGAGTGACCCCGTGCGGTAGCTGTCTGACTAGATGGGTAGCTGACTGACTAGATAAGTAGCTGACTGACTAGATAAGTAGCTGACTGACTAGATAAGTAGCTGACTGACTAGATGGGTAGCTGACTGACTAGATAAGTAGCTGACTGACTAGATGGGTAGCTGACTGACTAGATGGGTAGCTGACTGACTAGATAAGTAGCTGACTGACTAGATGGGTAGCTGACTGACTAGATGGGTAGCTGACTGACTAGATGGGTAGCTGACTGACTAGATAAGTAGCTGACTGACTAGATAAGTAGCTGACTGACTAGATAAGTAGCTGACTGACTAGATAAGTAGCTGACTGACTAGATAAGTAGCTGACCGACTAGATAAGTAGCTGACTGACTAGATAAGTAGCTGACTGACTAGATGGGTAGCTGACTGACTAGATAAGTAGCTGACTGACTAGATAAGTAGCTGACTGACTAGATGGGTAGCTGACTGACTAGATAAGTAGCTGTCTGACTAGATAAGTAGCTGACTGACTAGATAAGTAGCTGACTGACTAGATGGGTAGCTGACTGACTAGATGGGTAGCTGACTGACTAGATGGGTAGCTGACTGACTAGATGGGTAGCTGACTGACTAGATAAGTAGCTGACTGACTAGATGGGTAGCTGACTGACTAGATGGGTAGCTGACTGACTAGATGGGTAGCTGACTGACTAGATAAGTAGCTGACTGACTAGATAAGTAGCTGACTGACTAGATAAGTAGCTGACTGACTAGATAAGTAGCTGACTGACTAGATAAGTAGCAGACCGACTAGATAAGTAGCTGACTGACTAGATAAGTAGCTGACTGACTAGATGGGTAGCTGACTGACTAGATAAGTAGCTGACTGACTAGATAAGTAGCTGACTGACTAGATGGGTAGCTGACTGACTAGATAAGTAGCTGACTGACTAGATGGGTAGCTGACTGACTAGATGGGTAGCTGACTGACTAGATAAGTAGCTGTCTGACTAGATAAGTAGCTGACTGACTAGACTCCATTGATAAACAATGAACAGATGGGTTCAAATGCCCTCTACCAGAACTGTAAGACTGCATAAATCAATTCTTAATCTGTGCTTGGTCTGACTTCTATAACCCAGCTTCATCAGTGAGTTGTCTCAGTCACATGCAGCATGCAACTGCCCCCCTGGCCACCCCTGTCTATCTATCTATCCATAGCCTGCCAAAGACACCGTGAGAACCGGAGAGTCTGAGCCTAAGCGCCCCAACTGCTTGGCCAGTTTCAATTGTTGCCACATCTTTTGCAGCGAGGGTATGGGGAGGGTAGAGAGAGGGAGAGTGCTGAGTCTCTGAGTGAGGGACACTTTCTGAGAGCACGCATGAAGACAAGGCTGAGCTGCAACGCGAGCTGCGAAGCTGCAGAAGCTGTTGGGGGGGGGGGGTCAGGCCTGATTAGAGAGTGTCGTCAGTAGCGCGCACGCGACACAGGAAAAAGTTACAAGCCCGAGCACAGCGGGCGGGCGGCGCCAACTATAGGGAGCTCGGAATTAAGCAATTAATTCATCATTTTAGGGCTGGAATGTCCACGTTGAGTCGTCTAAGAGTGCTCAGTTTTCTTTCGAAATTGGAATTGACAACTTTGGACAAAAAGAAGCCTCCCGGGGTTCGGGACTCAGGCTTCCGATCCAATCCAATCCAATCCAATCCAATCCAATCCAATCCAATCCAATCCAATCTAATCCAATCCAATCCAATCCAATCCAATCCAATCCAATTCATTCCAATCCATTTCAATCTATTCCAATCTATTCCAATCTATTCCAATCTATTCCAATCTATTCCAATCTATTCCAATCTATTCCAATCTATTTCAATCTATTCCAATCTATTCCAATCTATTCCAATCTATTCCAATCTATTCCAATCTATTCCAATCTATTTCAATCTATTCCAATCTATTCCAATCTATTCCAATCTATTCCAATCTATTCCAATCTATTCCTATCTATTACAATCTATTCCAATCTATTCCAATCTATTCCAATCTATTCCAATCTATTCCAATCTATTCCAATCTATTCCAATCTATTCCAATCTATTCCAATCTATTCCAATCTATTCCAATCTATTCCAATCTATTCCAATCTATTCCAATCTATTCCAATCCATTCCAATCTATTCCAATCTATTCCAATCTATTCCAATCTATTCCAATCTATTCCAATCTATTCCAATCTATTCCAATCTATTCCAATCTATTCCAATCTATTCCAATCTATTCCTATCTATTCCAATCTATTCCAATCTATTCCAATCCATTTCAATCTATTCCAATCTATTCCAATCTATTCCAATCTATTTCAATCTATTCTAATCTTTTCCAATCTATTCCAATCTATTCCAATCTATTCCAATCTATTCCAATCTATTCCTATCTATTACAATCTATTCCAATCTATTCCAACCTATTCCAATTCAGTCCAATCCAATCCAATCTATTTTATTTACAACCAGGTTGTAAATATTCTATTTCATCCCAATCCATTTCAATCCAGTCCATTCGAATCGAATCCAATCACCACCCCGTGTGCCTCTGTCATTTCACCTACGCAGCTATTATCAGCTATTACCATAGAGGTCCATCGCGGGTCGAAAAAGCATGAATTAACAATTTAAGCAGATTTATCTGGTAAAACGCGTACAGCCTACTTACATAGAGAGTAGATTCCTGGTTGGACTGAATGCCAATTGTCCGATAAAATTTAAATGTCTACAGAATCTCGCAACTCTAAATAATAGAAATAACTGGAGTATTGATAGTTATAACAGGACTCAGCCAGTGCCACCGCGCCCTCATGCGAGCTCATGCATACTTATATTTATTTCAACGGCTGTATTTCGATAACCTCCTTTATAGAAATGCGAGATAAAATGAAAATACAAGAAACAGGCGAGTTGAGCGAGTCTTGCTTGAGTTGAAGGTTTGACTTTTTAATTCGCTACATTAAGCACTGGAGGTACCCATAGGTATAGTACCAAGTATTTAGAATGAACTCTATGTGTACTTGTAAATACTAGTCTAGATGTACAGTATAAACTGTATTTAAGTTCCTATCAAGTGGCCAGCAGTAAAATACCTACTGAGCGAATCTAAAATATTTTAAGAGTAAAAACTTGTGTTGGCTGTTTTCAGTATAACTGCCTGACGCTGGGTCTCAGCTGATCACCTCAATGGGATTCTAGTGGGATTTCAATGGGATTCTAGCGGGATTTCAATGGGATTCTAGCGGGATTTCAATGGGATTCTAGCGGGAGTTCAATGGGATTCTAGCGGGATTTCAATGGGATTCTAGCCGGGATTTCAATGGGATTCTAGCCGGGATTTCAATTGGATTCTAGCGGGATTTCAATGGGATTCTAGCCGGGATTTCAATTGGATTCTAGCGGGATTTCAATGGGATTCTAGCGGGATTTCAATGGGATTCTAGCCGGGATTTCAATGGGATTCTAGCGGGATTTCAATGGGATTCTAGCCGGGATTTCAATGGGATTCTAGCGGGATTTCAATGGGATTCTAGCGGGATTTCAATGGGATTTCGTAGGATTTCAATAGGATTTCGTGGGATTTCAATAGGATTTCGTGGGATTTCAATAGGATTTCGTGGGATTTCAATAGGATTTCGTGGGATTTCAATGAGATTTCGTGGGATTTCAATAGGATTTCGTAGGATTTCAATAGGATTTCGTGGGATTTCAACGAGATTTCGTGGGATTTCAATAGGATTTCGTGGAATTCTGATAGTACACTCTGACTGAGCAAGCTGAGGCCATCCAGCGGCATCCCCAGCCGCACAGCAGTGCAGCAGCTCCACCAGCACTTCAGGTGTTCTCCGCAAACAGCGGCTCCGCCTCCAGCTTGCGGTTTTTGACGCGGACGCTGCGCTCCAGAGCCATCCGCTTCTCCAAGTCCAGCGCGTAGTCTCCGGCCAGCTCCCACTTGTGCTCCGGCTCCACGCTGTTGCTGACCTCGGTGCCCCACTCCGGGTACACGTGCTGGATGGTGTGCTCGACGGCCAGGTTGCGGGGCTCCAGCATGCCGCGGAACAGGCGCCAGTCCGCGTACTTCCACGGCGTGTTCTCCAGCGGCCTGTACGGGTCCGGGCCGAACGGCGTCTGCAGCCGCATGTCGCCCAGCCGGTCCGCCGTGGCGCCGGTCCGCTGGAAGTTGAAGTACAGCTGGGTGTTGTCCGGGTACGACTCCTTGACGAACAGGGCCACCGGGGCCGGCTCCAGGTACTCCTTGCGGACTTTGTAGGGCGGGAACACCTTCACCATGAGCCGGTCGCACTGGTCAATGGCTGTGCAGGTCGGGCCCTTGATGGTGAGCACCAGGTACTTCACCCAGCGGTGCGCGCCTACCCGCCGGTTCAGAATGCGCCGCGTCACCTCGATCTCGCAACCAGTGCGCCTGGCATCGAGAGGGGGGGCGATGGCCTTGAGGATGAGCTGGGGAGTGACCTCAATGAGGGTGACCCCAAGCAGGGTGACCCCAAGCAGAGTGACCCCAAGCAGAGTGACCCCAAGCAGAGTGACCCCAAGCAGAGTGACCCCAAGCAGAGTGACCCCAAGCAGAGTGGACCCCAAGCAGAGTGACGCCAAGCAGAGTGACGCCAAGCAGAGTGACCCCAAGCAGAGTGACCCCAAGCAGAGTGGACCCCAAGCAGAGTGGACCCCAAGCAGAGTGACGCCAAGCAGAGTGACCCCAAGCAGAGTGTACCCCAAGCAGAGTGACCCCAAGCAGAGTGACCCCAAGTAAAGTGACCCCAAGCAGAGTGACCCCAAGGAGCCTACCTGGCGATGGCGCGGAACTGACTCGGCTCAATCAGGAAGGCCTCGATGACGCTGTCCGTCATGAGCACCACGAACTCCCGCTTCATCACGTCGGCAAAGACGTTCATGCAGCCAATCACGGAGCCCTCCTTCTGCAGGTGGCCAATGCTCAGCTTCTTCTTAGCTGAAACTGGGTTCGCCTTCTCCTCCGTCTGCGGCGGCGCCTCGTCCGGAACGTCCAGATCGTCGCCCTCGCCCTCGCCTTCGCCTTCGTCCTCGGTGTCGCCTTCGAACTCGTCCGAGGTGCCTTCGCCGGCTCCGCCGCCGGCTCCGCCTTCGCCGCCTCCACCGCCGCCTCCGCCGCCTCCACCGCCGCCGCCACCGCTGCCACCGCCGCCTCCGCTGCCTCCACCGCCTCCACCGCCGCCGCCACCGCCACCGCCGCCACCGCCACCTCTGCTGCCTCCACCGCCTCCACCGCCGCCGCCACCGCCGCCACCGCCCCCTCCGCCGCCTCCGAATCCATCTGACTGAACTTCCCCGCCGCGAATTTTCTGCTTCTGCTGCTGCATGGAAAGCGACGCGCCTACCGGCTGGTTCCGCTTGTCGCCGATGCCAGCGTCCCGAGAATCCGAGTCCGTCAGCAGCTTGTCCTTGGAGGCCCGCGAGGCCCGCCGCTGCTGCGAGTCTGGCGGCGTCGGGTGAGTCCACCGCCAGTTGTCGCTGCCGCTGGAGGCGTCCGGCGACGAGTCCGCGCTGTCCTGGCTGCCCGGGCTCCTGTGGCGGCGGCAAAGGTTTGTGGATTTGTGTCCATGCTACTACTCTCTAAATAACTATCAGTAGTGCGATGTGGGTTTTTTATTTGCTACAGCTTATTATAAAAGTTTAGAAAAAAATTACTGAGTCTCACAGATCCCAGTCTCACAAATCTCAGTCTCACAGATCCCAGTCTCACAGATCCCAGTCTCACAGATCCCAGTCTCCCAGACCCCAGTCTCACAGATCCCAGTCTCACAGATCCCAGTCTCACAGATCCCAGTCTCACAGACCCCAGTCTCACAGATCCCAGTCTCACAGCTCAGTATTGCTAGACTGAGTGTCAATAACAAAGTTGGCGTCCAAGATGCCGCCGGAGGTGGCCATCTCGCTGGTCAGGCGGGTGATGACGGTGGTCCGATGGCCGCCGCTGGAGTGCCGCTGTATATCGCTGAGACCGCACTGCATCTCTGTGGTGTTGTTGTTGGTGCTTCGGGCGGCCGCTTTGCGCTCAGCGGCCAGGATTGAGTCGTAGAGTCGGCCAGCAGCTTTCAGAGTCGACGGTTGCTGCGGCTGCTGCTGCGGCTGCTGACGCGCCTGCTGACGCAGGGCTCGCGTGGCGGCCGGCTGAGCCCGGCTGTTGGTCCAGGGGTCCCAGCCCGCGAGGCTGCTGACCCGGCCAAAGCGGCTGCAGCCGCCGGCACTGCCGGAGCTGCTCAAAGTCAGGCACTCGGCGCGCGGGAGGAGCCCGGCTCAGTTAGCAGGTCGGTCGCTGACCGGTAGCTCATTGGGGCCAAGGGCGGCGCGATGGCGAGGTGAAGGAACGAGAATGCAGGAACTGAAGACGCAAAGCAAGACAAGTCGTTTGAAGCTCTGCTCTCTGCAGCTCGGTTCTGCGTTTCGTTTGCCGCTGCCATGGTTGGAAAGGGAGAGAGGCAGGAATTCCTGCTTAGCAATAGTCTATGGCCAGGATGTGAGCACTGCGCTGCTCACGGGTCTGCGGATTTAGACTTTTCTACATTCGTTGCAACCTTATTCAAGGATTTTGATTCCCCTTTCTCAGATTCCCCTTTCTCAGATTCCCCTTTCTCAAACTCCCCTTTCTCAGATTCCCCTTTCTCAGATTCCCCTTCTCGCATCTGTTTGAGAATTCCTCAGATTCCCATTGTTGCATCTGTTTGAGAATTCCTCAGATTCCCCTTTTCGCATCTGTTTGAGAATTCCTCAGATTCCCCTTCTCGCATCTGTTTGAGAATTCCTCAGATTCCCCTTTTCGCATCTGTTTGAGAATTCCTCAGATTCCCCTTCTCGCATCTGTTTGAGAATTCCTCTGATTCCCCTTTTCGCATCTGTTTGAGAATTCCTCTGATTCCCCTTTTCGCATCTGTTTGAGAATTCCTCTGATTCCCCTTCTCGCATCTGTTTGAGAATTCCCCAGATTCCCCTTCTTGCATCTGTTTGAGAATTCCCCAGATTCCCCTTCTCGCATCTGTTTGAGAATTCCCCAGATTCCCATTTCTCAGATTCCCCTTCTCGCATCTGTTTGAGAATTCCTCAGATTCCCCTTTCTCAGATTCCCCTTCTCGCATCTGTTTGAGAATTCCCCAGATTCCCCTTTCTCAGATTCCCCTTCTCGCATCTGTTTGAGAATTCCTCAGATTCCCCTTTCTCAGATTCCCCTTCTCGCATCTGTTTGAGAATTCCCCAGATTCCCCTTCTTGCATCTGTTTGAGAATTCCTCAGATTCCCCTTCTTGCATCTGTTTGAGAATTCCTCAGATTCCCTTTTTTACATCGCTTTCACTTTCTTTAAGTCCGTCCAAAACTTATTTTCAACAGTTTCTAAAGCCAATAAAAGTACAACTGTGAGCTTGAGACAGTTGCGGGCCTCTTTAGCACCTGCCTCCCATTAGCTGCCTTAATTTGGCAGCTCGACCCCCCCCCAACACCGACTGACCCCAGCCGCTTTGATTGCTCGAAAATTCGATTCGAAATAGGGAATTTCGAAGTTGAGGCAGCAGCGGGAAAAGGCTCGAGACAAAAAAGCTACTTCTTGTGACGAGAAAATCCCGCAGGATCACGCCACCGCGTCTCTTCGAGTGGCTGCCGCCTGCTTGAGGGGGCAGTGGGGAGGGAGTCGGCCCCACTCGGAGAGCTCGGTTGCCATGGCAACCAGGCCATCACAACGTGTCAAGCTGGGCAGAGCGGCGGCAGCTAATTGGCCAGAGCTGGGGAGGTGGCGGCCGGCTGCGAGCCGCTTTTAAGGCCCGGCCGGGCCGGAGCCGCCGCCGCTGCCCGCCCCGAGACAATTAAACTCCTCAAGCAATTAATTAGGCCGAGCGATTGAAGCTTTTTCTGCGTGTCACAGAGCACTCACTTGAACCCAATCATCTCAGCAGGCTTCCGGGTTGACGAGGCTGCTGATCGCCGATTTTTCAGTTCAGATTGTTGACTGAGGTAAGCGGCGGGTCTCGGTGGCGACCTGACTGACCAGGGTTGACCCGGGCTGACCCGGGCTGACCCTCTCTTACCCTCTCTCACCCTCTCCCACCCTCTCTCACCCTCCCTCACCCTTTCTCACCCTTTCTCACCCTTTCTCACCCTTTCTCACCCTCTCTTACCTACTCCCACCCTTTCTCACTCTCTCTCACCCTCTCTCACCCTCTCTTACCTTCTCTCACCCTCTCTCACCCTCTCTTACCCTCTCTCACCCTCTCCCACCCTCTCTCACCCTCCCTCACCCTTTCTCACCCTTTCTCACCCTTTCTCACCCTCTCTTACCTACTCCCACCCTTTCTCACTCTCTCTCACCCTCTCTCACCCTCTCTTACCTTCTCTCACCCTCTCTCACCCTCTCTTACCCTCTCTCACCCTCTCCCACCCTCTCTCACCCTCCCTCACCCTTTCTCACCCTTTCTCACCCTTTCTCACCCTTTCTCACACTCTCTTACCTACTCCCACCCTTTCTCACTCTCTCTCACCCTCTCTCACCCTCTCTCACCCTCTCTCACCCTCTTTCACTCTCTCTCACCCTCTCTTACCTTCTCTCACCCTCTCTCACCCTCCCTCACCCTTTCTCACCCTTTCTCACCCTCTCTTACCTACTCCCACCCTTTCTCACTCTCTCTCACCCTCTCTCACCCTCTCTTACCTTCTCTCACCCTCTCTCACCCTCTCTTACCCTCTCTCACCCTCTCCCACCCTCTCTCACCCTCCCTCACCCTTTCTCACCCTTTCTCACTCTTTCTCACCCTTTCTCACCCTCTCTTACCTACTCCCACCCTTTCTCACTCTCTCTCACCCTCTCTCACCCTCTCTTACCTTCTCTCACCCTCTCTCACCCTCTCTTACCCTCTCTCACCCTCTCCCACCCTCTCTCACCCTCCCTCACCCTTTCTCACCCTTTCTCACCCTTTCTCACCCTTTCTCACCCTCTCTTACCTACTCCCACCCTTTCTCACTCTCTCTCACCCTCTCTCACCCTCTCTCACCCTCTCTCACCCTCTTTCACTCTCTCTCACCCTCTCTTACCTTCTCTCACCCTCTCTCACCCTCTCTCACCCTCTTTCACTCTCTCTCTCCCTCTCTCACCCTTTCTCACCCTCTCTACCCTCTCTTACAACCTCCCTTCCTTCAAAGTTCTCTCTCAAACTATCTTCATAAATAATTTATCAATCCCTCTGATACGCCCAATTCCTTCTTTCCATCACCGTCCGCTTAAAGAGCAGGTAAACTCGATCCCCAGAAAAAAACCGCACCGGCTGAGCAGGGCCACCGCTAGTTCGTATCGGAAAGAGTTGAGGACACAAGAAAAACATTCTAATGCACTTTCCTGGAATGTGGAATCCCCGTATGAGCTGAGCCTCTCCCTCCCCAAGATACTCTGACTTCAACTTCCGCACTTGTCCCCGAGTCTTCAAGCTCCCAAATCGATCACTGGCCATGTCCATCACAATTTTCAAGCGTGAATGATCATTTTAGCCACTTCCAGAGCGGGAGGATCTATTTCAGGCATGCAAAATCGATATTTTTATGGGACGAGTCTTGCGCAAGTCAGCAAAATATTTTGTTGTCATGGCGACCAGATTTGACAGGAAAGATGAAGAGCGGGAGAAGAGGCTGCGCACCTGGCGACCTGAGTTCGCCCTCTGCAGCTGGCCTGTCATTGTGAGAGCTCGCCTCGCCTTCGGCAAGACTGACAAGTTGAAGCGCTTATGAAGCCCTGATCCAAATCGAGGACGCGTGTGGAAATTTTAAAGCTAATTTTACTGACTATCCTCAATCGCCTACTCACAAAGTGCTAATCAGTAGTCAAAAAGGGTCATTCTATAAGATTTATTTATATTCTTCAGCAGAGTGACCATGGCAACGACCAACACAACAATGACCACAGCGCCCGTGGCGGCCACCGGCGATCCGGAGTGGATCAGCACCTTCAAGAAGTTCCAGCTGGCGATCGTCATCATCGGCCTGATGCTGAACATCCTTGGTCTAGTCGTGTTCTTCACTAAAGCCTCCAAGAGCTTCAACGTGATGACGCTGATGCTGCTGAAGCATCAGACCTGCTTGGACTCGCTGATCTGCCTGCTGAACGTGTTCTACCTGCTGCCCAACCTGCCTGACAGCTCCAGCAACCCGGTGGCCTGCTACCTGTGGTACACCCAGACCTTCTACTGGATCCTCGTTGTCCTCAGCGTGTGGAACCTCCTGCTCATCTGCGTGGAGCGCTTCATGGCGGTGGTGTTCCCTATCAAGTACAAGGCCAAGAAGCCAATCCACGTGGCCTTCATGATCCTCGGCATCCACCTGGGCGCCTACCTGCTGGCTACACCCGTCACCTTCTGGGTCCGCTACGCCGATGGCGTCTGCAAATACGGCACGCCGACCTTCGACTCGCCGGCTCTTGTCCAGTTCCTGACCGTCCACGCCGCGCTTTGGTTCCTCGGCATCTACATGTGCCCCATGGGCGCCATGGTGGTCATGTACACCAAGATCATCATCGTGATCCGCGCCGCCACCGGGGCCACCACCTCCAGCGACGGCAAGCAGAGCAATGCCGCCACTGAGTTCACCAAGACCGCCATCGTGGTCACCACCGTGTTCGTGGTCAGCTTCTCCTTTGACTCCTTCTACTACTTCATCGGCACCTTCTCGCCCGTCATCAACTACGAGGTGAACTCGACACCGCAGATCTTTAGCACCTTCATGGTGACGCTGAACTCGTGCTCTGCCGTCATCATCTACCTGATCTTCATGCGGGTGTTCCGCAAGCACAGCCTTCAGCTGCTCAGCTGCGGCCGCTACAAGGGCACCGGAGCGGTCGGCGGCGGCCCGGCCAGCGGCACCACCAGCGGCTGAGAGCGTCGGCGACCGTTGCCATGGCAACAACTGGGCCGAATATTGAATCGGTAAAACTGACTCAAACCTCAATTAGCGGTAGGGTTAGGTTTAGTAATGGGATTAACAGCACTGATTTGAAGGACTAGGGGATTAGCGGCACTGATTTGAAGGACTAGGGGATTAGCGGCACTGATTTAAAGGACTAGGGGATTAGCGGTGCTGATTTGAAGGACTAGGGGATTAGCGGCACTGATTTGAAGGACTAGGGGATTAGCGGCACTGATTTGAAGGACTAGGGGATTAGCGGCACTGATTTGAAGGACTAGGGGATTAGCGGCACTGATTTGAAGGACTAGGGGATTAGCGGCGCTGATTTGAAGGACTAGGGGATTAGCGGCACTGATTTGAAGGACTAGGGGATTAGCGGCACTGATTTGAAGGACTAGGGGATTAGCGGCACTGATTTGAAGGACTAGGGGATTAGCGGCGCTGATTTGAAGGACTAGGGGATTAGCGGCACTGATTTGAAGGACTAGGGGATTAGCGGCACTGATTTGAAGGACTAGGGGATTAGCGGTGCTGATTTGAAGGACTAGGGGATTAGCGGCACTGATTTGAAGGACTAGGGGATTAGCGGCGCTGATTTGAAGGACTAGGGGATTAGCGGCACTGATTTGAAGGACTAGGGGATTAGCGGCACTGATTTGAAGGACTAGGGGATTAGCGGTGCTGATTTGAAGGACTAGGGGATTAGCGGCACTGATTTGAAGGACTAGGGGATTAGCGGCGCTGATTTGAAGGACTAGGGGATTAGCGGCGCTGATTTGAAGGACTAGGGGATTAGCGGCACTGATTTGAAGGACTAGGGGATTAGCGGCGCTGATTTGAAGGACTAGGGGATTAGCGGCGCTGATTTGAAGGACTAGGGGATTAGCGGCACTGATTTGAAGGACTAGGGGATTAGCGGTGCTGATTTGAAGGACTAGGGGATTAGTGGCGCTGATTTGAAGGACTAGGGGATTAGCGGCGCTGATTTGAAGGACTAGGGGATTAGCATGGCAAAGGCTTCAATTAAAGGACGATTTGCTTTTTTGTTTTTTTTGTCTTGTGTTTATCTGTTTATTTTTGTTGTGCTTAACCGAAAGGCTGTGCTTGGCTGCGGTTTGCTAGCAGTCGAATAGGCAGCCATGGCGGTGGTAGATTTAGCTCAGCTCCATGCTCACCCTGCCGTGATAGAGTATGAGCTCTCAGCAAATTTTAGACACAGTCACTCTTTAGCCTCACAATATTCACTGTTTTATGTAAATTTTGGTATAAAAAAATTGTACTTTTTGAAAAATGCAAGCCCTTTTTGTTATGCTTAGCTGGCTTTAAATGTTTAAAGTAAGCAAGCAAAATAATTATCAAATGCACATCAGCACATCTGGCACGAACTGCATGTACTTTTTGCACCCGGTTTTACTTTGTCTATTTGTCACAGTCAACGTAATGGCTAAATTAAATGCACTTTAACAAATCTATGAAGTTTCGTAATGTCTAGAGTTTTACGGCGGAGCCTGACACCTAATTGGTTCCGCAAAAATTTAAATTGATTTATAAACCCTAAAATTTGTTTTATTTCATCTAGTCTTAGTTTATGTAATTCACTTTATTTATTTCATTTTCATTTCATTGTCATTGTCATTGTCAGATATTCTGGTAGCGAAACTCTGCTCTTATACAGTAGAAAACTGATGTACACTTTATCGTGAATGGTTACTTAAGCCTTTTATCTTTGTAAATATAATCTGAGATGATGTCGATCTATATTTTATTTCCACGCATTCTTCTAAGACTGACACCTGAACTATAATGATGAAATATACACAAAATGCAATAACTCGGATTCAATATTTTTCTGTTGAGTGTTGTGGCACGTTAAAAATGTAAAAATATTATAATTCCTTTAGCTTGTCACTGCTAATTTTATCTTTCTGAAGAAATTCTTTTCTTTCTTTGGACTCAAAACCTCGAACTCACCTGACTCTATGCAGTTATTTTATTACGTCGTTGAAAAAAGGCTTTTTAGTTTCACTTTAGCATGTCAGGTCTATTTTTAGCTCATTTACTCGTAGGCAGATTTCACTCGCCGGGAATTCCGGCGTCCGGAGTCAGTAGGGGTGGGTTAAATGTACATTGTCGCTATAGTGGGGTTGGGGGAATGAATGTACATTGTCTCAATAGTGGGGTTTGAGAGTAATTGATGTACATTACGCAGCGAGCGTCCAGAGATAATCGGCGGGCGCCCGACAGAGCTGCGTGTTGTGGCATGCTGCGGTAAAGGCCGCCTATTTATTGAGGCAAACCCTGCGCTCGGCCTTGAAGATGTTAAATAAAGTGAAATCGGAACCAAGCACCCCATTATTGGCTAGCTATAAAAGTGAGACGCCACAGGAGCTCCCATAAAGTACATCAACAGCCACGACAACAGCTGACTAAATGGGAACAGAAATGTCCAGCAAGGATTTGCACAGCAAGCAGTTGCCGTCAAGACAGGCGCACCTGTTCAGGCGCCGGATCTCCAGCCTGGTATTTGGCATCGCCCTACTAGCCTCGACCGGGCTTGTGGCCGGGGCCACCGCCGCCCGCGCCGTGCAGTGTCCGGCCTCGGTCGACTGTCCCGGACAGCGCGGCCGGCTGCACTTTGCTCTGATGCTGAGCGGCAGCGCACTGTTCATCGGGTCTCTGGCCGGGCTGCTCATCCTGCGCTACATCGTGTTCGGGGCGCTGCCGCCGGCTGATGACACGGCCGAGTTCGAACACCTGAGCGAGTGCGACACGCCGACTGGGGAGCTGGCGTGAGACAATTTCGCTTCATTTCTGGCATTTATAAATCTGGTAAAAAGTCCAACTTACCGATAAAAAATATTTAAAATACTTTTAAAACATGTTCTCAAACACGTGACAATCTGTTTTTACGGTAATCAAATTTTGTTAAATTATATTCATGTTTGGCATGAATTTAAATTTGATTTTGAGTTTAGCAACAAGTTCTTTTTCTTCAAAATTTAGTCATTTACTTTTCTGCAAATATATGCTAATTACCTGTAATTATGTACCAAAAATTTTGTAAATATGTTCTGTTCTGTCCTCGTTACTTCACTGAAACGCACCAAAACGTCTAGCAAAATATACCGCAATTTGCTTATCGCCCTACTGACAACGAACAGTAGACCAACTAGATTGAAGGTGTGCCACCTTAGCAGGTCGAAGTGCATTAATTGCTCAATATTTCGAAATTATTTTTGATTTCTTTGAGTACAGTTTTGCAACACATAAAACCCTAAAAATGTTAAACTATTGTAAACTACTTAGATGCTACGTATTTTAGTTACATATGTCCTATGTGACTAATTAATTATAATTTACCATTCATTAATTTTTTAATCACAAAGTTCTATTAAATAGACTCAAAAAATCAAACTGAGACACATGAATTAACATCATATACTAAGGTCCAAGAAATAATACTCATAATAAATATCTTGGACATTTGGACTTACGAAAAATAATCTTGCAATTAACAACGAAATTAGTTAAAAAAAATTTTCGCCGCTCCGATTCTGTTCACTGTAATTTGAAATGAGATTTTCCTAGAAATTCAGCATTTCAAATGTACAGTTTAACGCCCACAGGTACGTGAAACCACCGGATGCGACTTTGCAGTGAAATGCTTTGCCATTTGATACAAGTTACCCAACATTAGGTAGCCTGATCATTTAGCTAAATCCATAATTAGGCACAGCAGCTTTCAAAACTCCGAAAAAACGAATTAATCAATAAATATGTAAACTATTATATGAGAAAAATACTGCCGTGTCTAAAACAAAAAGCGTCGAGCATTTAACTAACCTCACACAGTGCAATGAGAATTAAAAACAAAGATATTTTTATGGAAACTTTACACCATTTTTTACACTGTAAATTTTTTTACACTGTGAAAGGTTAATCAATGCTACTCACACTTTTAGGGACTTTCACTGCACATTTTGTGGGCGGTGCTGCGCGCAATAATAGTTTCGCAAATTTGTATCAAAACCGCCAAACGGCAAACATGCGCGCAGTACCCACTCAATAGAGTGTTCGTTTTTGGAAAGAATATTTAAATTGTAACTCGAGCAGACATTAGCTTTTTAAGTGCTTTGCTTATGAGAATTCAGCAGCCACTGCAACGCAAATTACGCAATTTATCGTAAATAATTGGATGGTTGTTGACTGGACGTATGGTTGTGACTGGATTGTTGCTGACTGGATGGTTGCTGACTGGATGGACGGTTGCTGACTGGATGGTTGCTGACTGGACGTATGGTTGTGACTGGATTGTTGCTGACTGGAATGGTTGCTGACTGGACGGATGGTTGCTGACTGGATGGTTGCTGACTGGACGTATGGTTGTGACTGGATTGTTGCTGACTGGATGGTTGCTAACTGGATGGACGGTTGCTCACTGGATGGCTGCTGACTCGATGGCTGCTGACTAGATGGCTGCTGACTGGATGGTTGCTGACTGGATGTATGGTTGTGACTGGATTGTTGCTGACTGGATTGTTGCTGACTGGATGGACTGTTGTTGACTGGATGGTTGCTGACTGGATGGATGTTTGCTGACTGGATGGTTGCTGACTGGATGGTTGCTGACTGGATGGTCGCTGACTGGATGGTTGTTGACTGGATGGGTGCTGACTGGATGGATGGTTGCTGACTGGATGGATGTTTGCTGACTGGATGGCTGCTGACAGGATGGCTGCTGACTGGATGGTTGCTGACTGGACGGTTGCTGACTCGATGGATGGTTGCTGACTAGATGGTTGCTGCCTGGATGGTTTCCGACTGGATGGATGTTTGCTGACTGGATGGTTGCTGACTGGACGGATGGTTGTGACTGGATTGTTGCTGACTGGATGGACGGTTGCTGACTGGATGGTTGCTGACTGGATGGTTGCTGACTGGATTGTTCCTGACTGGATTGTTGCTGACTGGACGGATGGTTGCTGACTGGATGGTTGCTGACTGGATGTATGGTTGTGACTGGATTGTTGCTGACTGGATTGTTGCTGACTGGATGGACGGTTGCTGACTGGATGGTTGCTGACTGGATGTATGGTTGTGACTGGATTGTTGCTGACTGGATGGATGGTTGCTGACTGGATGGACTGTTGTTGACTGGATGGTTGCTGACTGGATGGATGTTTGCTGACTGGATGGTTGCTGACTGGATGGTTGCTGACTGGATGGTTGCTGACTGGATGGTCGCTGACTGGATGGTTGTTGACTGGATGGTTGCTGACTGGATGGACGGTTGTTGACTGGATGGTTGCTGACTGGATGGATGATTGCTGACTGGATGGTTGCTGACTGGACGGTTGCTGACTGGATGGATGGTTGCTGACTGGACGGTTGCTGACTGGATGGACGGTTGCTGACTGGATTGTTGCTGACTGGATTGTTGCTGACTGGATGGACGGTTGCTGACTGGATGGTTGCTGACTGGATGTATGGTTGTGACTGGATTGTTGCTGACTGGATTGTTGCTGACTGGATTGTTGCTGACTGGATGATTGGTTGCTGACTTGATGGACTGTTGTTGACTGGATGGTTGCTGACTGGATGGATGTTTGCTGACTGGATGGTTGCTGACTGGATGGATGTTTGCTGACTGGATGGTTGCTGACTGGATGGTTGCTGACTGGATGGTCGCTGACTGGATGGTTGTTGACTGGATGGGTGCTGACTGGATGGATGGTTGCTGACTGGATGAATGTTTGCTGACTGGATGGCTGCTGACAGGATGGCTGCTGACTGGATGGTTGCTGACTGGACGGTTGCTGACTCGATGGATGGTTGCTGACTAGATGGTTGCTGCCTGGATGGTTTCCGACTGGATGGATGTTTGCTGACTGGATGGTTGCTGACTGGACGGATGGTTGTGACTGGATTGTTGCTGACTGGATGGACGGTTGCTGACTGGATGGTTGCTGACTGGATGGTTGCTGACTGGATTGTTCCTGACTGGATTGTTGCTGACTGGATGGACGGTTGCTGACTGGATGGTTGCTGACTGGATGTATGGTTGTGACTGGATTGTTGCTGACTGGATTGTTGCTGACTGGATGGACGGTTGCTGACTGGATGGTTGCTGACTGGATGTATGGTTGTGACTGGATTGTTGCTGACTGGATTGTTGCTGACTGGATGGACGGTTGCTGACTGGATGGTTGCTGACTGGATGTATGGTTGTGACTGGATTGTTGCTGACTGGATGGATGGTTGCTGACTGGATGGACTGTTGTTGACTGGATGGTTGCTGACTGGATGGATGTTTGCTGACTGGATGGTTGCTGACTGGATGGTTGCTGACTGGATGGTTGCTGACTGGATGGTCGCTGACTGGATGGTTGTTGACTGGATGGTTGCTGACTGGATGGACGGTTGTTGACTGGATGGTTGCTGACTGGATGGATGATTGCTGACTGGATGGTTGCTGACTGGACGGTTGCTGACTGGATGGATGGTTGCTGACTGGACGGTTGCTGACTGGATGGACGGTTGCTGACTGGATTGTTGCTGACTGGATTGTTGCTGACTGGATGGACGGTTGCTGACTGGATGGTTGCTGACTGGATGTATGGTTGTGACTGGATTGTTGCTGACTGGATTGTTGCTGACTGGATTGTTGCTGACTGGATGATTGGTTGCTGACTTGATGGACTGTTGTTGACTGGATGGTTGCTGACTGGATGGATGTTTGCTGACTGGATGGTTGCTGACTGGATGGATGTTTGCTGACTGGATGGTTGCTGACTGGATGGTTGCTGACTGGATGGTCGCTGACTGGATGGTTGTTGACTGGATGGGTGCTGACTGGATGGATGGTTGCTGACTGGATGAATGTTTGCTGACTGGATGGCTGCTGACAGGATGGCTGCTGACTGGATGGTTGCTGACTGGACGGTTGCTGACTCGATGGATGGTTGCTGACTAGATGGTTGCTGCCTGGATGGTTTCCGACTGGATGGATGTTTGCTGACTGGATGGTTGCTGACTGGACGGATGGTTGTGACTGGATTGTTGCTGACTGGATGGACGGTTGCTGACTGGATGGTTGCTGACTGGATGGTTGCTGACTGGATTGTTCCTGACTGGATTGTTGCTGACTGGATGGACGGTTGCTGACTGGATGGTTGCTGACTGGATGTATGGTTGTGACTGGATTGTTGCTGACTGGATTGTTGCTGACTGGATGGACGGTTGCTGACTGGATGGTTGCTGACTGGATGTATGGTTGTGACTGGATTGTTGCTGACTGGATGGATGGTTGCTGACTGGATGGACTGTTGTTGACTGGATGGTTGCTGACTGGATGGATGTTTGCTGACTGGATGGTTGCTGACTGGATGGTTGCTGACTGGATGGTTGCTGACTGGATGGTCGCTGACTGGATGGTTGTTGACTGGATGGTTGCTGACTGGATGGACGGTTGTTGACTGGATGGTTGCTGACTGGATGGATGATTGCTGACTGGATGGTTGCTGACTGGACGGTTGCTGACTGGATGGATGGTTGCTGACTGGACGGTTGCTGACTGGATGGACGGTTGCTGACTGGATTGTTGCTGACTGGATTGTTGCTGACTGGATGGACGGTTGCTGACTGGATGGTTGCTGACTGGATGTATGGTTGTGACTGGATTGTTGCTGACTGGATTGTTGCTGACTGGATTGTTGCTGACTGGATGATTGGTTGCTGACTTGATGGACTGTTGTTGACTGGATGGTTGCTGACTGGATGGATGTTTGCTGACTGGATGGTTGCTGACTGGATGGTTGCTGACTGGATGGTCGCTGACTGGATGGTTGTTGACTGGATGGGTGCTGACTGGATGGACGGTTGCTGACTGGATGGCTGCTGACTGGATGGCTGCTGACAGGATGGCTGCTGACTGGATGGTTGCTGACTGGACGGATGGTTGCTGACTGGATGGTTGCTGACTGGATGTATGGTTGTGACTGGATTGTTGCTGACTGGATGGATGGTTGCTGACTGGATGGACTGTTGTTGACTGGATGGTTGCTGACTGGATGGATGTTTGCTGACTGGATGGACTGTTGCTGACTGGACGGTTGCTGACTCGATGGATGGTTGCTGACTAGATGGTTGCTGCCTGGATGGTTTCCGACTGGATGGATGTTTGCTGACTGGATGGTTGCTGACTGGACGGATGGTTGTGACTGGATTGTTGCTGACTGGATGGACGGTTGCTGACTGGATGGTTGCTGACTGGATGGTTGCTGACTGGATGTATGGTTGTGACTGGATTGTTGCTGACTGGATTGTTGCTGACTGGATGGACGGTTGCTGACTGGATGGTTGCTGACTGGATGTATGGTTGTGACTGGATTGTTGCTGACTGGATGGATGGTTGCTGACTGGATGGACTGTTGTTGACTGGATGGTTGCTGACTGGATGGATGTTTGCTGACTGGATGGTTGCTGACTGGATGGTTGCTGACTGGATGGTTGCTGACTGGATGGTCGCTGACTGGATGGTTGTTGACTGGATGGTTGCTGACTGGACGTATGGTTGTGACTGGATTGTTGCTGACTGGATGGTTGCTAACTGGATGGACGGTTGCTCACTGGATGGCTGCTGACTCGATGGCTGCTGACTAGATGGCTGCTGACTGGATGGTTGCTGACTGGATGTATGGTTGTGACTGGATTGTTGCTGACTGGATTGTTGCTGACTGGATGGACTGTTGTTGACTGGATGGTTGCTGACTGGATGGATGTTTGCTGACTGGATGGTTGCTGACTGGATGGTTGCTGACTGGATGGTCGCTGACTGGATGGTTGTTGACTGGATGGGTGCTGACTGGATGGATGGTTGCTGACTGGATGGTTGCTGACTGGATGGTTGCTGACTGGATGTATGGTTGTGACTGGATTGTTGCTGACTGGATTGTTGCTGACTGGATGGACGGTTGCTGACTGGATGGTTGCTGACTGGATGTATGGTTGTGACTGGATTGTTGCTGACTGGATGGATGGTTGCTGACTGGATGGACTGTTGTTGACTGGATGGTTGCTGACTGGATGGATGTTTGCTGACTGGATGGTTGCTGACTGGATGGTTGCTGACTGGATGGTTGCTGACTGGATGGTCGCTGACTGGATGGTTGTTGACTGGATGGTTGCTGACTGGATGGACGGTTGCTGACTGGATGGTTGCTGACTGGATGGTTGCTGACTGGACGTATGGTTGTGACTGGATTGTTGCTCCATCCGGAAAGAGATGAGGATAAGCCAATGTAAAATATCCTTCATCCTGAAATTCGTTTACCGGCTCGTTGCTTCTTGCTGGCCATTTCAATTTTTCACTCAAAAATTTGTCTCGTACTGCCGATTCCAATCGACGCAAAGGAGTCTCCAACAGCGAACTAATTGTTTCCTCGAGCTCGTTCGTCTCGTCCGCATTTTTTTCTACTTGTTGCTGCAATCGCTCAGCTCTGGCTGAGCCGCCTTCTTGCTGTGCCGCCTCGAAATTCACTTCATTGTCAGACTGCATTTCGACAATCATACCTTCTACTTGATGAGCATAACCATCTTCAGGCAGATGTAGCAACGCATCATTATTCATTGAAACCTGATACTGTCTAAAGTACTTGTTGTTTGCCATTAAATAGCGCATCGCATTAGTCACTTTGTCGCGTCGAACTCGCAAATTGTTCATTGTGCCGCTTTGCGCTTCTCCAGGCTGAACACGGGCTCTTTCGTCGTACATTAAAACAACTGGCAGAGATCGTCTTGGCAGCTCTCGCAAAACGTGCGACTGATCTTGAGGCAACATGATTCCGTGTCCTCTCGATTTTGTTTGCTTTTGGGGAAAAATTTGTACCACAACAATAACCGACAAAACTGGCGAAATCAACATTTGCTCTGCTACACTCAAATCTTGCAAATCTTCTGGCTGCTCCAACATCGGAATCGCATTGTTTTCTTGGCTAAACGATTTCGGCTCATTGTCATCTCTGAAACAACGATCGCACATGTCTTCAGAATCGATGCTAAAATATTTTCCAGGAAACTTTTCCCTACACACGTAGCACTGTTTCAAATGTGATACTTTTGTTATGTTTTCATTGAAAAAGTCTTGCCTCATCTTTTTGAACTGGTCTGTGAACGGATTGCGAAGGCACTTTGGCAGATTAGGATCTCCGATTTCATCTTCAACAATTGGAGCATCTTGAGCGCTCTCTTCTGAAGTGCTGCTCTGCGGAACATTTTCTTTAGCTGGCTGCTGCTCCATTGTAGGCCGCTTTCTGGGTGACGAACGGATCGCTTCATCAGGCTTCTCCTGAGTAGCACGTGTCTTTCGTGGTGATGAATACGTAGAAGTAGCTGGAATATTATCAGACTGACGTTTATCTTGCTGCTCCTGCTGCAAAGGTGCCGTCTTCCTAGGCGACGATCGAACGGGTTCGCAGATATGATTTTCTGCGTTTGTCAATCTCTGTTTCCGTGGTAAAGAATTTGCATAGTTGACCACTTGCTGCTGGTTTTTCAAACGCTCGCTGCGACGAGTAGGAGCACTTGGTACAACGTCGCTCTTCTTTTCTCGACCTCTTCCTTTTTCCAAATGGCAAGAAACGCTTGAAACCGCCGAAACTGAGTCGCCACAACCGATGCAACTGCAACATGGTGCTCTCCGAGTGCGACTGCTTCTTCTCAATAAGCTCTGACCAGATACACTAGAGGCTGCAACAGACACAGACTCTAATGTGTTTGCTTTAGCGCTCAGTCGACTACTCCGACGCGTAGCGCAACTTGCCTTCCCAACATCCTTTTTACGCCGACTGCGCCGCGGAACATTTGATGGCACGGACTCTGACACACGATCACTTTTAACTGACTCTGACACATGCTCAATTTCAACTGACTCTGCGCTATCCTCCGCGTCAAGATCGACATTCCAATTCCAGACAGAGTTGTTCCGATCCCGAAGCACTTCATATGAATTCGGATGCGCAAACAAACTCGTATTATTTTCCAAGGACTTTGCTTGATTTCTACAACGTCCCTTCCAATGCCTACTTTGAACTCGGGTCCAGTCTGCAACCTTTTCAAAAGGCGTCATTGGTGGAGCTGGAGGTGGCATCATTACAACAGGATCTTCGACAACATGAACATTCTCGTTGAGAGGGGGCATTTCCACATTCTTGGCGCTCAAATCTCCTTGGCCAGTCGGCCGAACTGAGCTTGCTTCATTAACTTCCAAATCATTGACACGAACGATTTCGTAGTGTTGACTACCAGGATTAAACAACAATCGAATAGTAGCCAAACGTTCTCCAATATTCGGTCGGGAATAATGGCCAGGCCGCGCTAGATTAAGCATGTTTGACTGATAAATAAACACTTCTAGCCGCAACAGTTCACCAATTAGTTCTGGAACTCCGCATGGCACGTACATACGGGGACGCCTTGTATCGTCGCGCACTTTTTCCCAATTCAGTCCTGTTTGCATAATTCTTTCCTGATTATTGACATCGCGATGCACCCATTGCTCGAATTCTGCAGCAACCGCATCTCGAAAATCTTCTACGCTTAGCGATTGATAGGCGGAAAAACCTGGCAGTTCTTGTAATTGTCTCAATATGGCCGTGAAAAAACAGTTGCCGTCACCTCGTACATTCTCAACGCGACACGAAGAAAAAGGAACCCATACAGGTTGGACTTGTACAGCAGCAGTTACATGACCTTCGGCAAAATCCATTGCAGTAGCACCTGTTTCATCTGTAAAAGAATACAACTCTTAAACAGTGAGGTATGATAATTTTAAGGAATTGAGCATTAATTGTATTTTGCACAAGTCGTAAACACTAAAATCTAATTTTCAATATTCGCAAGCAAAGTCAGATGTAAGAAAGAAAATTAACTTGTACTATGCATAGAAATTCAATAAAAAATAAAACTCTCACCAGCACTCAAGTAGCCTATAAGTTGCTCATTGTAAGCAGCACCAGAATTGGGCACTTCAGCATCACCTTCGACCACGGGGTATTCCGAAGCAGCCAGAGCGTCGGCCAGAGCAGCATCATGTTCAGCTAGCAGGGCAGCCAGACCAGCCTCGTCCAGCTTAATCACAGACTCAGTTTTAGCAGCAGCATCAGCAGAAGCACCAGCTTTAGTCCCAGCAGCGGCAATAGAAGAGGCAGCAGCAGCTTCCGGTTGTACATCTGGCTCTTGAATCTGTTCTTCGCCAGCAGTTAAATCACCGACAGCAGCAACTTTAATATTATTCTTGGAGCGGCTCCAGTTTTTCTTCTTCGGCCGTCCGCACTTTTTCGCACCTGTTTAAAGTCACAGTAAAAAAGAAATTTATAAATCTACCTATATATATATATATATATATATGTCTGTCCATCTATTTCGCTCTAGAGCGTGCCATTCTTGATCAATTTTGATAGCGTTTTTTCTAAACTATTGCAGATTTTGCACTGATTATACAGTGGTCAAAATTTCTTAAATCTGCTCAAATTCTAAGGGTGTTAAACATTCGAAAATAGAGTTTCTATAATTATTTTAATGATCTGTCAAACAAGGTCAGATTCCAATTGAATTTATTCCCTTTGTCGAAACTATTCAGTCGAAACTACTCAGTCGAAACTATTGAGTTCACACTATTCAGTCAAAACTACTCAGTCAAGATTATTAAGTCTAAACTATTCAGTTGTAACTATTCAGTTGAAATTATTCTGTCTGTCAAAACTATTCAGGCGAAACTATTCAATCTAAACTATTGAGTGTGAACTATTGATTTGAGCTGCGTCAGTTAAGAGTTTGAAAAATTCACATTTTTAGACATCTGAAAAACACTTTTTTACAGAATTACCTGTGAACTATTCAGTGTGAGTTATAGTGTGAACAATTGAGATTTATTGTTTGGTAAATAAATTGTGTAGTGCAGGAACTTTTTAGTTTGTCTGTTGCCCAAATGGGCAGCCAAGAATGCTAGTAAAAGCTGGTTTCCTAAGGTGTGAATATTAATAATAAAGGTAGGATTGCTTTGAAACTATTCCTGAAAGTAGCACCTATCACCTGCAAGTTGCAACAAATGTACAAAACTTACTATTGGCAGCAACAGAAGAAGCACTTGTATCCTTGTTAATGCTAGTGTTGTCCTTGATGCTGTTTTTGTCGTTGCCCATCCTGTCTAAATAAACATGTTAGTAAATATTTCAGAATGATAAAGAAACTAATTAGCTAAACACAGAAAACATGCTACTCTTTACCAAGTTAACTCAACTCTTTTCTGGTGGCAAATTTAGTTAAACTACGAACACTAGCACTGCTACTGGATTGTGGATTAATATGCTGCAGCATAATATACTGGCATATAGGCGGTGTGTGCCATGTAGTTTTTGTGCTTTCAACATTTTTTCTTGGATTTAGTGCATATTTTCTAGAGTTTTTTCAGGCATATTCCATGTTTTTGTACATGCTTCTAGGAATTCTATATCAGCAAAAAAACATCCCTTGGTAAAAATTCACCATAAACTAAGTGTCTAGCACTTTCAAGCATTGCTTGATATAAGGAGCATTGGCATGTATATATTGTCTAGCAAAAATGCTAAATTTATAATAAATTGAGCAGAATTTATAAAAAGTGTCCACAAACTTCTACCATTAAGCAGAGTACTACAGATATTTGTACTATGCTAAACATATGAAGAAATAAAAAGAATACTTACTTCAAAACTAAAGTCTTAAGTCAAAATTATGCAAACAAAAGGAAAATTCAAGTTAAATTTGACTGATAACTACAAAATAAAATGTGAAAGGATGAGTACTTTTAAAAGATATATGTAAATATGACTATAATTTATAAAAATATGGAGCAAAAAGCAAAGCAGAGAAAAAAAACGTAAATATTTGGCAGAATACAATTAATTAGCTATAAAATAATATTAAAGTACTATACTTCAGTTATATTTCAAATAAAATTTGAAGCTTACACTTACAGTGTAAAACTGATAACAATTGAATATATTACAATTAAAACTTGTACTTGTAGAATATAATATATTGTACAATAATTATATATAATGTAGTAGGATACGAATAAATAGCGTAACAAAACCGAATATTATAGCTACAGATTGAAGCTTGAAAATATTTCAGATTTAGATAGCGTTTGCTTAGATAAGTTGCTTTGAAAATTTGGGGTCAAATTTGTCCTACAGCAATAAACTACTGTTAACATAACCGATTTAAATTTAAATTTTTGTAGAAATTATAAGGAACAGAACGACTGAAATGTACAGTTTAATTATTTCAAAATTAAATAATTTCGAATTCTATTTTACCTTATTGCTTTCTTCAATTAAATTTTGTTATACAATTTATAAAATGCCTATTTTCAAAATATACCTCAAAAAGTAAGTTCAACAGCTTTAAAAATGCGCACGTTTTTACACTTCACGGCTCCAAAAAGTCACCATAGAAGATTTTTGCAGGACGCAAGACTTTTTACGTTACAAAATAGCACTTTTATGTGCATTTTTTATTCAGTTTCAAAAGGCTTTTTAGTTACCTATTTGGTATTTTTTGTTTTAAAGATTTTTGCGAAATCAGGTCATTTTAACTTGTTACGAAACTGTGGACCCACACTTTTACGCAACGCAATGCGCATGATGTCATCTTAAAGCACTTGCTAAATGCTATTTATTGACACTACACTGAAGGCCTGGCGTAGGATAGTTAATAAATGGCAGCGTGAAATATAGCAAAAAAACGCATAGTACCGGAACCTCGTAATTCGGTAAAATGTTAATAGCGTCAAAATACGAATTTTCGCACACTAACGAAGATGGCAGTCATCTGTACGTGTTTACTGGGCACAATAGTGCTCTTGGAAGCTAAGAACCTCATAGCGAAAATCAATAAATTTTTCACCCTATGTGTGCTCATATAGGTTGTTTTTGCACAAAATCACGTTTTTCGATTTTAAAAGTCAATTATAACAAAATTTTGCAACTGACAGACGTGAATATCATTTTTTCTGACAGTAGTCATCTAGGTGTTTCTAATAAGTACAAATTTTGGTTCATTCTTACGCTTCACCTATCCTTAGTATAGGTACAAAGTCATTATTTCATTTCCAGCAAGTCACGTGACCTGACCTGAGGTGTACAACGCATCGTGCAATGACAGCGAACATACATTCAAATTAAAGTACATCTAAAATGTAGTTCAATGACACCAAGCGCGTCGCGCTCCGGTAATCCGCTCAAAAGTTACAGGCTAAAAAGTATGTTCGATATGCAAGCCCCCCGTACCGTCGTTAAAGTACATTTCTGTACCGGCAGCGACTTCAATAAACTAAGACGAAATTTCAAAATATACATATTGTGCGCAATTTAGTTGTGCACCTTGCCTAAAAAGTCTGATTTTCCTAGCATGTCGTCGTTTCTTATTTTTTGTACATTTGTATCATGAAAAATACATAAAAATAGCCTAAATCACGTTTATCGACTTTAGCAGTGTATGGCTCAGAGTCAGTGCAACGAAACGGCTCAAAATGTATTATAAACATGTAGATCTTACCTAAATGACCGCATTCATGTACTTTTTAGAGTCTCGCAACAAGGTTGAATTTCCTTTATTTCGGTTCGAATACCTACCCGTCGAATATTCGAATGTAATTAACAGGTGCGAATGTACAGTTAAAGTGAGTATCTTGGTTAAAGTCGTGCGTCATGTAAGAGTCCCAGGTGCCATTGTTAGAATGACGCAGCTCAAAGGTCGCGCTGACGCGCGACCTTTGAGCTGCGTCAGTTGAAAGTTGATAAAAATGCGCATTTTTTGACACTTAAAAAACACACTTTTACAGAATTACCTATCAAGGTAAGCATTTAGCGGAAAATAACCAATCAGTGTCTTGAAGGTCTGAAAATTCGCCAAAAGTTGGGTTCAATCAATTTTTGACTCCATATTGTGAATCCTTATTTTTTGAGATTCAAGATTTGGACGGGTCTAAAAAAAGTCACTTTTTTGTTGCCATGGCAACCAAGACGCGTTGCTATGGAACTTTCACGTCACACATCTTGTAGCCCTAAATGTTTTACGTCCATAGAGGGGTCACACATGGTTTCATCTCAAGTGGTTTTAACTCTGCATCAATTTTATTTTCTAAAACGTTGATTTTACGTTGGGGGAGTCTCCGGGACATCTTATCTCGGTCTCGTTTGTCCGAAAAAATTGCCAACGAGGAGCTACGCTCGCTTCGCTCGCTTCGCTCCTCGTTGGCAATTTTTCCGGACTGCACTTCGACCTAACTAGTGCATTTCTTTCACTTTAAATTATTTAGAAGCACAGCTTCTACAACGCAACATTCCAACTACGGCAGAAAACTGAAATTGGAATGAGCAGAGAATGCGCGGAATCTGCACACAATTCATCATCTTCCTACCAGCTTAACTGTGGCCAAGACATCTTTCCCACTTTCCGGAATTCGATAAGATCATTCGATAAGTGGCTTGCGCCTCAGTCTGAGGATTTGCCATTTTCCTCATGTCGCATCCTCAGCTGCGACTCCCTCAGCACTTTTGGGGCCTCGAGAATGGCGAATCTTCTTGGACTCAAAGCCCCCTGCTCAGTATTGCTGCTCCCGGTAGTCGGGACTAAGACTCCCTGACAGTCGGGACTGGGACTCCCTGACAGTCGGGACTGGGACTCCCTGACAGTCGGGACTGGGACTCCCTGACTGTGACAGTCGGGACTGGGACTCCTTGGCAGTCGGGACTGGGAATCGCTGATCAAAGCTGTCAGGGAGTCCCAATCAAGGCTTTCAGGGAGTCCCAGTCCCGATTTTCAGGGAGTCCCAGTCCCGACTGTCAGGGAGTCCCAGTCCCGACTTTCAGGGAGTCCCAATCACGACTTTCAGGGAGTCCCAGTCCCGACTTTCAGGGAGTCCCAGTCCCGACTGTCAGGGAGTCCCAATCACGACTTTCAGGGAGTCCCAGTCCCGACTTTCAGGGAGACCCAGTCCCGACTGTCAGGGAGTCCCAGTCCCGACTGTCAGGGAGTCCCAATCCCAACTGTCAGGGAGTCCCAGTCCCGACTGTCAGGGAGTCCCAATCCCAACTGTCAGGGAGTCCCAGTCCCGACTTTCAGGGAGTCCCAGTCCTGAGTCCCAATCACGACTGTCAAGGAGTCCCAATCCCGACTTTCAGGGAGTCCCAGTCCTGAGTCCCAATCACGACTGTCAGGGAGTCCCAGTCCCGACTTTCAGGGAGTCCCAGTCCTGAGTCCCAATCACGACTGTCGGGGAGTCCCAGTCCCGACTGTCAGGTCCGAATTTCCTGCCGAGACCTGACCCAGTCCCAGCGGTCTACCGGACAGCATAGGAGACTCACAGTTTGTTCATCGATAATCGAAATTCCCCAACAGACTCGCTGTTAATCCCTCAGCGTCGGCCTTACAAACTGCCCTGTCCCCTTTTATCCAAGCTTCTTTGCAGGCAGAGTGCTGGCCTATCATTAAAATTTACTTATAGTGAAAGTGTGCGGGCGACCCCCCCTGTTGCCACACATGCAGTTTTATATTATGAGCGCCTGGGGAATACCAAGAGGCCGGATGTAATGAGCCAAAGTCCATTGCTGCTCTCGCTGCCATGTTAAACTATTGTGTCAAAGGTGAAGCAATTGGGGATGTCAAATGTCAAATGTTGGCTGAGTGGCAATCACAGTGTCAAAGGTGAAGCAATTGGAGTGTCAAAGGTGAGGCAATCAGAGTGTCACAGGTGAGGCAATCAGAGTGTCAAAGGTGAGGCAATCAGAGTGTCAAAGTTGAAGCAATTGGAGTGTCAAAGGTGAGGCAATCAGAGTGTCAAAGGTGAAGCAATTGGAGTGTCAAAGGTGAGGCAATCAGAGAGTCACAGGTGAGGCAATCAGAGTGTCACAGGTGAGGCAATCAGAGTGTCAAAGTTGAAGCAATTGGAGTGTCAAAGGTGAGGCAATCAGAGAGTCACAGGTGAAGCAATTGGAGTGTCAAAGGTGAGGCAATCAGAGAGTCACAGGTGAAGCAATTGGAGTGTCAAAGGTGAGGCAATCAGAGTCACAGGTGAAGCAATTGGAGTGTCAAAGGTGAGGCAATCAGAGTGTCAAAGGTGAAGCAATTGGAGTGTCAAAGGTGAGACAATCAGAGTGGTACAGGTGAAGCAATCAGAGTGTCAAAAGTGAAGCAATCAAAGTGTCACAGGTGAGGCAATCAGAGTGTCAAAGGTGAAGCAATTGGAGTGTCAAAGGTGAGGCAATCAGAGAGTCACAGGTGAGGCAATCAGAGTGTCACAGGTGAGGCAATCAGAGTGTCAAAGTTGAAGCAATTGGAGTGTCAAAGGTGAGGCAATCAGAGAGTCACAGGTGAGGCAATCAGAGTGTCAAAGGTGAAGCAATTGGAGTGTCAAAGGTGAGGCAATCAGAGTGTCACAGGTGAGGCAATCAGAGTGTCAAAGGTGAAGCAATTGGAGTGTCAAAGGTGAGGCAATCAGAGAGTCACAGGTGAGGCAATCAGAGTGTCACAGGTGAGGCAATCAGAGTGTCAAAGTTGAAGCAATTGGAGTGTCAAAGGTGAGGCAATCAGAGAGTCACAGGTGAAGCAATTGGAGTGTCAAAGGTGAGGCAATCAGAGAGTCACAGGTGAAGCAATTGGAGTGTCAAAGGTGAGGCAATCAGAGTGTTACAGGTGAAGCAATTGGAGTGTCAAAGGTGAGGCAATCAGAGTCACAGGTGAAGCAATTGGAGTGTCAAAGGTGAGGCAATCAGAGTGTCAAAGGTGAAGCAATTGGAGTGTCAAAGGTGAGGCAATCAGAGTGTTACAGGTGAAGCAATCAGAGTGTCAAAAGTGAAGCAATCAAAGTGTCACAGGTGAGGCAATCAGAGTGTCAAAGGTGAAGCAATTGGAGTGTCAAAGGTGAGGCAATCAGAGAGTCACAGGTGAGGCAATCAGAGTGTCACAGGTGAGGCAATCAGAGTGTCAAAGTTGAAGCAATTGGAGTGTCAAAGGTGAGGCAATCAGAGAGTCACAGGTGAGGCAATCAGAGTGTCAAAGGTGAAGCAATTGGAGTGTCAAAGGTGAGGCAATCAGAGTGTCACAGGTGAGGCAATCAGAGTGTCAAAGGTGAGGCAATCAGAGTGTCAAAGGTGAAGCAATTGGAGTGTCAAAGGTGAGGCAATCAGAGAGTCACAGGTGAGGCAATCAGAGTGTCAAAGTTGAAGCAATTGGAGTGTCAAAGTTGAAGCAATTGGAGTGTCAAATGTGAGGCAATCAGAGTGTCAAAGTTGAAGCAATTGGAGTGTCAAAGGTGAGGCAATCAGAGTGTCACAGGTGAGGCAATCAGAGTGTCAAAGTTGAAGCAATTGGAGTGTCAAAGGTGAGGCAATCAGAGAGTCACAGGTGAAGCAATTGGAGTGTCAAAGGTGAGGCAATCAGAGTGTCACAGGTGAGGCAATCAGAGTGTCAAAGGTGAGGCAATCAGAGTGTTACAGGTGAAGCAATCAGAGTGTCACAGGTGAGGCAATCAGAGTGTCAAAGGTGAGGCAATCAGAGTGTTACAGGTGAAGCAATCAGAGTGTCACAGGTGAGGCAATCAGAGTGTCAAAGGTGAGGCAATCAGAGTGTTACAGGTGAAGCAATCAGAGTGTCACAGGTGAGGCAATCAGAGTGTCAAAGGTGAGGCAATCAGAGTGTTACAGGTGAGGCAATCAGAGTGTCAAAGGTGAGGCAATCAGAGTGTCAAAGGTGAGGCAATCAGAGTGTCACAGGTGAGGCAATCAGAGTGTTACAGGTGAGGCCATGTTCGAATTGGGTGGGATATTTCGGAATGACGAGGCGCTTCCTCAGCGGGAAACTGAAACTGGGATGGCGGATCCCTCAATGGGACACTCGCAGCTCAACCCCCGTCCCATCGGGAGTTGCTCAGCAGGCGACGGTCTCGAGCAGCTGAGTCCGCAAGCTGGCTGAGACGCCCGAAGGCGGCACGGTCCAAATCCGCTACAGGCAAGCCGCAGGCGATACGAGAATGCATGGCCGCTGAAAGCACCTGTCCAGTTGGCGTGTCGTTGGCGGGATATCCAGCGGATTTGTCGGCAAAGACCTGCTGATTTGCAAGAAGAGTAATTCCACACCAAGTCTAGATTGTGTACCGCCCGGCAGTTCAAGTGCTCAGCCGAAAATGAGTTTCTGTTTCCCCATGGGTCTCTTAAGTGAAATATCCTGCTTAGAATGGAAAGATATCATTTTTTGAGAAGGAAACCTGGAAAGCAGGGCGAACTCAGATACTCCGAGTGGATGGCAAGGCTTAAAATTTGCATAAAAGGCCAGTTTGAATGGACCCGGGCACTATGGCAGCTTGTAGCAGAAATGTTCTTTATGAAGGGAAAATGCGGGAAATTGGCTGGGCAGGAAAAGGTGGAAAATTGACAAAAACTGGAGAGAGGACTGCAGACGGGTGAAGGGTGTGGACTGAATCAACTTGGACGGAAACAAATACTATGAGGAATAAAGCTGAGATGGAGCGAAAAAGGGCGGAGAACAGGAAGAGAGAGAGGAGAGAAGGAGGAGAGGGAGAGAGGGAGAGAAGGAGAGATGGAAAGGAGAGAAAGAGAGAAGAGACGGAGAGAGGGAGAGAAGGAGAGATGGAGAGGAGAGAAGGAGAGAAGAGAGGGAGAGAGGGGAGAAGGAATGGTGAGAGAGAGAGGGAGTGCGGAGAGGTGACACGTCAGAGTGCTAGGAATGAGAAACACAGGGACTGGTAAAGTCAGCAGAGATGTGGAAGCAGTTTAGAGGGTCAGAGTCAGTCCTCAGGCAGTCAGCAAACAAAAGCAGCAGCAGCAGCAGCTCTCATGACGCACTCGCCTTGACCAAGTTGGCTGAGTGACACTGAATTGGTTGGCAGTTTTCTCTCGCGCTTTCAGAGCCGCATTTTACTTGGCTGAATCCGAGCCAGTGGCTGAGTCGCTCAACGCGACTTCCCCGCCAACGGTCCTCGAAGTAAAACTAATTCTCAGGGTTTTTCGCTCCACTTTCAAAGCCGAAGCATGCCGAAGTACTTGATGTCTGGGATTTTGTTAACAAAAATGCTTTATCACAGTTTCCAATGTCCTGTCTGGAGACAAGATTCTCAGACATCAAGTGTTTGAGTCTGCAGTTACTGATGCGAACAGATGCTTTAAAAAGATTCAGTAAAGCCTTTTTAAGGGTCAGTCCTAAGCTGCCTCCACCACGGCTTCCCCCTTCTTCCCTCTCCCCTCAACATCTCTCCCCCCACACTCTCCCCCCACACTCTCCCCCCACACTCTCCCCCCACACCCTCTCACCCTTTCTCTCTCTCCCCTCACCCTCTCTCCCCTCACCCTCTCTCCCCTCACCCTCTCTCCCCTCACCCTCTCTCCCCTCACCCTCTCTCCCCTCACCCTCTCTCCCCTCACCCTCTCTCCCCTCACCCTCTCTTCCCTCTCCCACAGCTCCCTCTCCCACAGCTCCCTCTCCCACAGCTCCCTCTCCCACAGCTCCCTCTCCCACAGCTCCCTCTCCCACAGCTCCCTCTCCCACAGCTCCCTCTCCCACAGTTTCCTCTCCTACTGCCAACATGAATAAACTGATCCCCCTCGTATGCCTCCCCCACTGCCTCATTGAGCAAAGCTGATCGCCAACTTTTATAGAAACAATGTCAATTCAAACCCAAAAGCTACAGGCCTAAAGGATTTTAATCCCCTCATGCAGGGGTGGGGGGAGAAACTCCACCAGCAGTCAGTCACCTGCGGCAATACACTATATGCAGCAGCAATAATGCCGGTATATCCCGCTTAGCCTGAAATGCTTTCTTTGTTAACAAATGATTTATTTTGTTACTGTCTGAGTCACCCGCCGCCGCCAGCGCCGCAGCTCACATTGGACAATTGATTTTCCAGCTGCGATAAGTCTCAAATTATTGAAAGCTGCAAAACTGCCGCAGTTTACGATGCCAGTTTTGGTCCGGAGTTGAGGCCCCTGGGCAGCGGCATACCGACACTATAGGCATGTCTCTACAGCACTGGGCAGCGGCATACCGACACTATAGGCATGTCTCTACAGCACTGGGCAGCGGCATACCGACGCTATAGACACACGACTTTACAGCACTGGGCAGCGGCATACCGACACTATAGGCATGTCTCTACAGCACTGGGCAGCTGCATACCGACGCTATAGACATGTCTCTACAGCACTGGGCAGCGGCATACCGAACCCTAGTCAGGCAGCTGCCTCAGCACAGCACTAGACACCAGCCAACCCTTGCACAGACACCTCGAGACCATTTAAAGTCATTAAGTGCAATCTAGAGGCTCAGGCCAGCCGTCTAAAGCCGGTATTTGGCGTGGAAATATAAAAGGTTGGCCGGCTTTCTGAGCCTGCCGCAAGGCGTGACCTGCCGGACACAGAGTAGAATTAGAATCATGAAGGGCTGCAGGCCGCCCAGAGCTTGGCCAATCCTGCCCGCTACAAAAGGGACTCCAACAACCCCCCCCCCCTCCACCGACGGGCGCCTCCGCAGTCGTGACAGCGGAATTTCATGAAACCAAAAAGGGGGAAGGAAGAAGGAGGCAAAGCCGTCACGGGAGTTGATGGACTGGGAGCTCATAAACTGATCGCCCCTTACTCACCCCTCCCGGCTGACCGACTCTTCTATAGCTGTGGGATTAAGCCAATGCAGCATCCCTGCTGCCCCATCCAGAGTCCCTATCTCCCTGCCCAGCTAAAAAAGTAGCAAAGAAACAAGCGGGAGGGGGAGGGACGGTTCAGAAGGAAGTTGTTTCTCCTTCGAGTTCCCAGAGATCAGCGCTGGCCCCACAGGAAGCAGGACGGGCAAGGCGGGGAAGGGGGAGAAGGCGAGCTTCACCTCTTGCTGCTGCCTCCTCAGATAATCCAATCCAACCAGTGGGAGGCGGGCCGTTGTCTCCGGGAGCTGCCTGGCTAATCTGGCGTCTCCCGCTGCCGTCTCCCCCGCCGTCACTTAACAACAGCCCGCAGGTCTTGTGAGAATGGGCGGGGCCGCTGAAGTTACACAGTGTGTATGTGGGGGGCAGGAGCAGGGAAATTACAAATTAGCGGTAAAAGAGAGGCACAGCAGCAGCAGCAGCAGCAGTAGCTAAGAAAGCAAAGGCCGAATCGACGCTTCTAATTCCTGTGCTCAGAATATGCTCGCCCGAGCATTCAGCAACAAAAGACAAAGAGAGAGAAAGGCGCGCAACGCTGTGACATTTACCGCGCAGCGCAGATCAGCTCTCTCGCAGTCCGGGGTGCTTTTTGAGCAAGTAAAATGCAGAGTAGAGAAGGGGGAGGGCCGTGGCCTGGACTAAGGGGCAAATCACCTGCAGTCGCTACCTGAAGCTGCACTTTTCTATGCCTCATTTGCGTCATTCGTTACTGCAACAACAGCAGCGGCCTCGGAAAAAAGTTCCCGGGCAGGGCACGGCAGAAATGCTCGCATCCCAGAGGCTGGTTGACGCTCAGCAGCTGCATCGCCATTGGTCCGCGCCGAGCAGTGGCGGATTAGCCTGAGCCCCTGAGTCCCTCAGACTTCAGCGGGCTCCCCTAGAGCTGATAAAGCGTAGAAATCCGACCCCACTCACCGACTCCCTTCATCCGATATCCGGACACTGCAGAACTGCCTTTGGCTGCAGGCAACTCGGACAAACGGCTAAACAGACTCAGATAACAGGCTAAACAGACTCGGACAACAGGCTAAACAGACTCGGACAACAGGCTAAACAGACTCGGACAACAGGCTAAACAGACTCGGAGAACAGGCTAAACAGACTCGGACAACAGGCTAAACAGACTCGGACAACAGGCTAAACAGACTCGGACAACAGGCTAAACAGACTCGGATAACAGGCTAAACAGACTCGGATAACAGGCTAAACAGACTCGGATAACAGACTAAACAGACTCGGACAATAGGTTAAACAGACTCGGACAACAGGCTAAACAGACTCGGACAACAGGTTAAACAGACTCGGACAACAGCAAGAACAGCATGGATTCGAACGCCTCCTCTCACAGGGACAGTCAACAGGATTCGCTGTACCGCAGCCTCCTGCTGCCATCGTACGCCGTCAGCCTGACTGTGTCGCTGATCTCGCTGATCTCGCTGGTGTTCACACTATGGATTTTTGTACGCCGTCGGGACGCCACGGCCGGCGCCCGCGGCATGGTGCTGCTGATCGCCACCGACACCTTCGCCTCCATGGTGCTGGTCAGCGTCCACGTCATCAGCATTAGCGAGGTCGCCAACGTGACGATCGCCAGCACATCGGCCTGGCGGAGCTTCGCCGACATCCAGTTCACCGCCACCAACGCCAGCCTGCTGCTCCGGAACTGGTGGGTGGCCTTCCTCACCCTCGCCCGCCTCATCGTCATCCTGTTCCCGCTGCACGTCACCGAGATTCTCACCCGCCGACGCCAGGTGGTCGCCTTCGTGATCATCCTGATTGCCTCGGTGGCGATCAGCGGCGCCAGGTACGCCGAGGAGAAGGCCTGCGCCGACTCTGCCGTCGCCTCTTACGACGCTGCCGCGCCCGCCGATCCGGCCAAGGCCGTCGTGGCCAGCACCACCTCCTGCGAGAGCTTCGTGATCTTCTTCTTCGTGATGCAGACGGGCCTGCCTGTGCCCGTGGTGCTCGTCATCTCCGTGGTGCTCGCCGTGCACCTCTGCTCGGCGCCTCCGACCAGCGTCACCGAGGAGGCCGCCGCGCCATCCGCCGCTGCCCGGGCGTCCCGCGCCGCCAGGTCCTCGGTGTCGCCGCCGTCCCGACCGCAGCTGATGAAGCGTCGGGCAACGCGCATCCTGCTGGTGCTGGCGGCGACCTTCACGGTGCTGGAGGTGCCCACCCTGGTGTGCTCCATGTGCCTGTACACCTTGCCCAGCTTCAGGGCCTCGGAACTCAGCCGCCTGCTGGTCTCGCTGTCCAACTGCCTGGTGACGCTTGACACCCTGGCCAACTTCTTCGTGTTCTTCGTGTTCTCCAAGTCCTTCAAGGTGGAGGTGAAGCGCTGCCTCTGCCATCGGCTGCAGGACGGCGGAGTCGGCGGCCAGCCGAGCTCGCAGCGGCGCTGGCAGCAGCAGCAGCAGCAGCAGCAGGCGTTGCTGTTGCACAGGCGCGGCACCAGCGAGCGGCGGCGACAGCCCGGCGGCACCGTGATGGAGGCGATGGCCGAGGACTCCGGGGCGGAGCTGAGCAAGCTGTAGCTGAGCTGGCGCCATCTCGACTCCACTGAACACCCTCGATGCACTCTGAGCTGCATGACAGCTCTCAATAACAATTCGTGTCTGCACTGCAGTTCCCCGCTTTCAGCCCCTGAGCTGAGGAGTTCCTTCAGCCAGTTTTTTATCCCGACACAAATCGCTAAACTCGTCTTAATGAAACTTTAAAAAAACTTCGCCGGGTCGCTCTTGTGTTGTGGGCAAGCTAAGCACTGTTTATCAAGTCAACTATAAGTACAAATCAACGCTGCTTGTAGAAATTATTTACATTTTTGTCTGCTGCTTTTTTTATTTGTAATGTGCGGCAACATCGACAACGGGCCGACTTTATCGTCGCTCGTCAGGCACGGGGGGCGGTGGGTGCCGACGCAAGTCAAGGCGAGAGCCGGCCCGCAGCCAGTTCAAGGATGTCGGCGGTCGTGCTCAGTCCGCTGACCCCTGAGAACGCGCACGCACTTGCACAGGGTGTATGGAGCGGCCTGGAACTGGTGGCAACGGGCTCCAAATCAACGTGCGTGCAGCGCACAGAATCGAACTTGGAGGCATGTTGGAGCGAGAATCATGCAGACATCGTGCAGTACTCGCACTTCTATCCCGTGGCTTGTGGCTGCACCTCGAGGGCCTCACCGACGAGTCATCGGCTGCGCTACGCCCTTGGGCGTGCACTACCCCGACAGGTTGCCGTCCAGAGACCCGATGGCCCGAGCCGGCACACCAGACGTGAGCGGCACCCTTGCGCCGGCGCTGCCAGATGCTGCTGGGCCTCCGGAGTCACGGCTGGCCCTTGCGTGTGTCTATCAGGACTATCAGACTGTAGAGACAGCAACAGCAATGTAAAATTTTAATTATTCTCAGTTAAAGCCTGAGAATGAGCGACTGAGCAGAGCTTGAGTGGGGACTGGAAAGATGCCATGCATGTATCGAGGATTATTTCCGTATGAGTACAAATATTTCATTTTAATTTTTCAATTTCTGCCAAAAATTCTCAATTTTTCTAAACTGTTTTGTAATCGCTCACTTTTTTTTAGAAAAGACGGCTTCTTAACAGGTAATTATGCAAAACTGCAGATGCCCAGTGTGCAGCCAATTCATCCAAATCATCACTCTCGCAAGTCAAGTGTTTTTAAAAGGTCTACTAAAATAACATGCTATTGAATGTAAGTGCACCGATCAGACTCCACATGAGCAATTTGCAGCTTAACAGTAACGGATGGCAAGCCATTTTTCCGCCCGTCGAAGGGGAAGAGATTACCCCCTGCCATTTTCGCTTACGCTAGAAAGGCTCGAGCAACGTCCCATCTAATGACCGAATCGAAGCCCCTCTAATGACTTAATTTAAGCCCATCTAATAACCGAATCTAAGCCATTCTAATGACCGAATCTAAACCCCTGTAATGACCGAATCTAAAACCCTCTAATGCCCGAATCTAAGCCCTTCTAATGACCGAATCTAAGCCCTTTCAATGACCGAATCTAAGCCCTTTTAATGACTGAATCTAAGCCCCTCTAATGACCGAATCTCGGCTTAAATAAATGCATGCAAAGACCGCATTTTAAACTTGTACATAACCTCATAATCTAATCTTGTACGAGCTAGATGAAACCGGATAAGCCCCTGCCTGTCCCTAATATCCTAAGCACACTGATTAGTGCTCTATAAATATCAGACCTCACAATGAAGCACCTAATTAATGGCGCGCACAGCTGAAGTAGCTGTAAAAAAGTCACGCCTATTTTAAACTGAATTTTATAAGAATAATAATAATAATAATCCTCGACAAGACTCTAAAAATAAATACCAACGCAAGGTGCAGCTGAAGCTCAGGAAGCCGAGCTCGACAAGAGGAACTGCACTGGACTGCGTGCCACACTGGATTCGTACAGTTCATGAGATCGCAGCATAACCGTACTAATAGTAACAACCAACACTCAGCCCCGCCGCCCACAGCTGACTTGGCCAGTCAGAAAATAACTTGCAATTAATGTCACTAATAAGCCATGGAGTGCATAGCTCGTACTGTTCCGTACTATAATGCCACTTCCTTCGCTTTGTGCACTCGAAGCCCCTCGCCTCCCCGACACGCTCAACTTAAAGTAGGAACTTTACTTGAAATCTCTGAACAGTCTGGCTATTCCATATCTTGCGCAGTTGCTTTTGGAAAAGGTAAACGAGATTCTTCTTTCTACGAATATAATTCTAAGCAGAGTTAACTTGCACTCGCTCCGCTTTCCAGTGCCAATAATTCAATGGCGTGTCAGCTTTTTAGATGAAAAAGTTTTTCTGTTGCTGTATATACTACTTAGTAATGTAGGCAAATTAACTCTGAGTATTTTATCGTTTAGTTTCATCCAGTCGTTACATGTAGTGCGAATGTCAGCTACTGACAGCAATTGTCAGTGCGGATGTCAGCTACTGACAGCAATTGTCAGTGCGGATGTCAGCTACTGACAGCAATTGTCAGTGCGGATGTCAGCTACTGACAGCAATTGTCAGTGCGGATGTCAGCTACTGACAGCAATTGTCAGTGCGGATGTCAGCTACTGTCGGTAAGTGTCTGTGCCGATGTCAGCTACTGTCGGTAAGTGTCTGTGCTAATGTCAGCTACTGACAACTAACTGACAGTGCTATTATCAAACAAATTTCAAAATTGATAAAGAAATGGAAAAGTTAACACCGGAGACTCAGTTTGGCTATCAAATTTCACAAATATATTTAAATGCCCTTACAAGAAAAATGCATAGCTAGGTGCAAAATCCCGCAGAGCTGTGCACTCACAGCGCTAGTCACTTGCCGCACTCCAGCTTGTGCAGGCGCCAGTGCGCCCGCTGGCAGCGCCTGTCGCAGTACAGCCTCCGTCCGGAGCAGCCGCTGCAGGCCATCAGGCGGGACGGCGGCGGGGGAGCGGCCTTACCGCAGGCGTGGCACCGCTCGCGCACCTGGGAGGCCACGGTAGCCACGCCGGTGCGGAAGGAGAGCTCCAGCTGCCGAGCCGCCAGGCAGGCCAGGTATTCATCCAGCTGAGCGCGGGTGGTCGGCACCGGGAACTCCTGGGTTGGCAAACAGGAATGACAGGTGAAAATAATTCGAGCGCCTGCCACCCCAGCAGCTACTCCCACCCCAGCAGCTACCCAGCCTCAGCAGCTACCCCACCCTAGCAGCTACCCCACCTCAGCAGCTACCCCAACCCAGCAGCTACCCCACCCCAGCAGCTAACCCACTCCAGCAGCTAACCCACACCAGCAGCTACCCCACCCCAGCAGCTACCCCACACCAGCAGCTACCCCACACCAGCAGCTACCCCACACCAGCAGCTACCCCAACTCAGCAGCTACCCCAACTCAGCAGCTACCCCACCTCAGCAGCTTCCCCACCGCAGCAGCAGCTACACTACCCCCAGCCCACCTGCTTGCCGCTGTCCGGCGAGTAGAAGCTCCAGCTGGCCGAGTCCGCATCGAACCGGATCGGCCGGGCCAGCAGGCGGGAGGCCCGGCACGTCTCGGAGTTGAAGGCGCGCAGAAACTCCAGGCTGAGCTGGGCGGTGCCGGCGTGGTCGTGAGGCGAGCAGACGGCCAGGCAGTCCAGGCTGGGGCACACCGCCACCAGGGAGCGACCGGGCATCTCGGACAGCAGGCCCGGACACCAGGAGTCGGGCCGAAGCAGGGCAAGTCCGGCCAGCATTAGGTCGGAGTGCCGCTGGGCGAGGCGGCGCACCTAAGAAATGAAAGGGCAAAATGCGATGTGTGTTTTTTTGCCTTGCACTGCGGCCATGATGCCGCAATGATGCTAAGGAGGGTTCCCATCTTCTATGACCTCACCTGCAGCCTCTCCTGTTTTTTATGACCTCACCTGCGGCCTCTCCTGTTTTTTATGACCTCACATGCGGCCTCTCCTGTCTTCTATGACCTCACCTGCGGCCTCTCCGTCTTCTATGACCTCACCTACGGCCTCTCCTGTCTTCTATAACCTCACCTGCGGCCTCTCCTGTCTTTTATGACCTCACCTGCAGCCTCTCCTGTTTTTTATGACCTCACCTGCGGCCTCTCCTGTTTTTTATGACCTCACATGCGGTCTCTCCTGTCTTCTATGACCTCACATGCGGCCTCTCCTGTCTTTTATGACCTCACCTGCAGCCTCTCCTGTTTTTTATGACCTCACCTGCGGCCTCTCCTGTTTTTTATGACCTCACATGCGGTCTCTCCTGTCTTCTATGACCTCACATGCGGCCTCTCCTGTCTTCTATGACCTCACCTACGGCCTCTCCTGTCTTCTATAACCTCACCTGCGGCCTCTCCTGTTTTTTATGACCTCACCTTTGGCCTCTCCTGTCTTCTATGACCCACCTGCGGCCTCTTCTGTCTTTTATGACCTCACCTGCGGCCTCTCCTGTCTTCTATGACCCACCTGCGGCCTCTCCTGTCTTCTATGACCTCACCTGCGGCCTCTCCTGTCTTCTATGACCTCACCTGCGGCCTCTCCTGTCTTCATGACCTCACCTGCGGCTGCCTGCCTTCTATGACCTCACCTGCGGCCTCTCCTACGGGTTCCCAAATGGCCTCTTCAATGACCTGCCCATGGCCTCTAAACCCCCCTCACCAAACCACCGCCCTCCCCAGCAGCGGGCGCAGCCTCCATCAGCGGTCCCGCCAGCATCTCCCGATTCAACCGGTTGGCGGCCTCCTTCATCGCCTCGGCCGCGGCCGCAGCTTCAGTCACGTGACAATATCGCTCGGGCATTCGCTCGTTCACCAGTCGCAGGCTGGCCGCTGCTCCGTCCGCTGAAACGGCCAGCACCGCCAGGCCGACGGTCAGCTCGGCAGACAGGCTGGAGAGGTGCGGCGCCAGCTGGGGCCAGTCGGCCAGCTCCACCGGCCGCTCCAGCTCGGACAGCTCCGCGGCCGTCAGGTCCGCGTGCTGCCGGCTCAGCGGGAAGGCCAACGGGCGGCCATCCGCGGGAACTTCGGCGGGGAAGAGAGGGGGAATGGAAATTGCTTCGAATTATCTGACAGTTGTGTGAGCCACCAGTTTACCTCTGACAGTTGTGTGAGCCACCAGTTTACCTCTGACAGTTGTGTGAGCCACCAGTTTACCTCTGATCCCCCAGTGAGCCACCAGTTTATCTCTGATCCCTCAGTGAGCCACCAGTTTATCGCTGATTCCTCAGTGAGCCACCAGTTTATCTCTGATTCCCCAGTGAGCCACCAGTTTATCGCTGATTCCTCAGTGAGCCACCAGTTTATCGCTGATTCCTCAGTGAGCCACCAGTTTATCTCTGATTCCCCAGTGAGCCACCAGTTTATCTGTGATTCCCCAGTGAGCCACCAGTTTATCTGTGATTCCCCAGCGAGCCACCAGTTTATCTCTGATTCCTCAGTGAGCCCCCAGTTTATCTCCAGAGTCTTCAGTGAGCCCCAGTTTATCTCCAGAGTCTTCAGTGAGCCCCCAGTTTATCTCCAGAGTCTTCAGTGAGCCCCCAGTTTATCTCCAGAGTCTTCAGTGAGCCCCAGTTTATCTCCAGAGTCTTCAGTGAGCCCCCAGTTTATCTCCAGAGTCTTCAGTGAGCCCCCAGTTTATCTCCAGAGTCTTCAGTGAGCCCCAGTTTATCTCCAGAGTCTTCAGTGAGCCCCCAGTTTATCTCCAGAGTCTTCAGTGAGCCCCCAGTTTATCTCCTGAGTCTTCAGTGAGCCCCCAGTTTATCTCCAGAGTCTTCAGTGAGCAAACCCCTTAGCGGGCCCTACAGGGCGGCCAGATCCAGCGCTCACCCTCTCCATACTGCTCAGCCGCGATCCGCACGGAGTCCCCCTCAATCTCAGCCAAGACCTGAGCTGCCAGGTGCTCGGCAGCTTCGGGCAGCAGGTCCAACTGGGGCTCGAATTGCCAAAACTGGTCCAGCGGATGCTGGTCAAGACCTTCCAGAGGACGGAAGTAAGCATACAGCCTGCCAGCAGTGGGTTCAGTCACCAGGGTGAGGCCAGGGTGCCAGCATTGGGCATCAATGGCATTCAGCAGCGACAGCAGTGGCAGATGGCTAAGCAGGGCTTGCTTTCTACCAGATACCAGCAGCTGGTGCTGCTTCTCAGCTGCTAGCACAGGTGCAAAACTAGATTCAGTCTTGTCTAGTAGCATAGCTGAAGCTCTGCAGTGTTGTTTTTCAATTGGTTCTTTGGTGTAGCTAATAGTGGTCAAAAATTTCAAAATAAAATCAAATAATTTATCTTAACTTTGTGTTAAATTAATTGATTAACTATTGATAGAAGTTTTAAAATCTTGAGAATCTAAAAAATTATAAAGGTATTGATAACATAGATAACTCAAATGCAATATGGCACTTACATTTTGATGTTAAACTAAGATAGGGCCTAAATAATAAAAAATCTAAAATAAACATTGGCAGATCATATAAGCAACCTCTTGCTTGCAATAACATACTACTGAGGATTTACTCCATTATGTTAGACATCTTATAAGAATATATAGCTTATCTCTTATTTAACTTATTCCTATGATGCAATAATCCATGGCCAACAACAATATGATAAGCTTTACTATCTTTGTTGAAGTTAGCAGAGCTGTAAGGATTTAAAATATAATAAGCATAAATAATTTATAACATTTAATTTACTATATGATAGTAGTTAAAATTCCAATAAAGTTGTTTGTCCTTATCTATTCATTACAAAAAAACACAAAGTAACAATTTTAACCAAACCCTAGAAATAAAAGACATCCTAGCCAAAGCCAAAGTAAGCCAATGGCTTTAAAAATTTAAGGCAATTGAAAAAATCAATAGAATAAGTGAGAGGAAGATATCTAAAAGTATACATTTATTGACCAACTTAGTAAAAAAGCCCTTAACTTGCTGGCTAATGCTTTACAACCCTATAAGCCAAAAGATAAGATTTCCAATGAGGAAATCATTAAGAGGAACTTTTTTAAAAGGAAACAAAGGCAACAAAGTCAAGACTAGCCTATTTATAAACCTACTATTTGAAGCAAGAAGATAATGGAACTATTTGGCTAGGTCAACAGAGATTGTTAGAAAGTTTCTAATAGAAAAATTGAAAGATCTCACTTGGGAAATAATATCTGTGGCTAGGGATTCCAAAATCCCGACATTTTACAATCCCGGGATTGAATAGTCCCGAAATCCCGATGCTGTTGAAATCCCGGGATTCAAAATCCCGGAATCCCGGTGCTTTTGCAATCCCGGGATTAAAAATCCCGGGATTCGATTCCCAAAAAATCCCGGGATTCAAATCCCGGATTTTTGGCCCCAATCCCTATCTGTGGCTAATAAAAGACAAAAAAGAAGTGACACTTTGATAATCAATAAGACAGTTTCACAATGCAAGCCAGATGCATGACAAAAGATTACAAAGCAAGCTAGTTTTATAGAAAATGGAATCTAAAGAGCTAAGAAGACCAAACAAAACTTTTTTGCTATGGCAAAGAAATACAATTATAACTTAATTACTTAATATATAACTAGGCCTACGCCTACATATCTGCCTAGGCTTCACGTTAAGTCAGGCAGGCACTCACTCAGGCAGGCTATGGAATTTCATTAGATTAGATTAAATTTTAATGTTAAATTAGATTAAACGCCAATCACTCACTATTGCATGCTAATCGAAACAGCAGCCAGGGCCCACGGGTGCTATTATTAATAATTATTATAATTATTATACTAAGCTTAAACTATAAAGCTAAAAAAAATTACCTACCCACATTGTGGAAATTTAAAACTACTTCATTGATTCTCTCCAGAAGTCAGAATCAGATCGAGAGCTTTATTCTAAATTAACGTTTTGCTGATTTAAAAAAATGTACTAACAAAACAACTTTACCTAGTCATACAGCTTAGGCTTTCGTATCATTTTGTTTATGTTTTATGTGCATAGACTGGGTGTCAAGTAAAGAAGTCCAACAAAAATTCAGTATAAAGTACTCTGAAACATTTATAAGTATGATTTTTAAGTTTGCAAGGAAGCAATAAGGAATGTTATCGTAACATTCCAGCAGGTTTATATTTTTATCTTAGGAAATTAGTACAGGCCGGTCTCTCTTACCAAATCGTGCAAGACATGGCAACTGCGCTCGCTGTTTTTAAACAAAAAAGGGTTTAAAATTGCTTTTTAACGATCCTTTGCCCAAGAGCATGACCCCATGACAAACAGACTGGGGTAACAGACAACAGACAGAGGCACCAGTTCAGCGGCACAAAGGGTCAGGAGGGCCATGACCGCGCGAGGGACCAGCTTCGACGCGGTCTGGGCGCTGGTGGCCAAAGCAGGCTGACATTCAACCTGCCGTTAATTAGGCCCGCGTTCGAGTCATTGACAAACGTATAGACTGATTAAAGTCTCGCAGAGTGTCTCTTCATCCGCGGTTGTTTTTCTAGCCTTTATGTACAATAGCTAGGGTTGGAAAACAAGTTTTGAACAGGTGCGAATATCATCCGGCAGTGGTGGCATGAATTTAAGCGCTGTAACTTAGTGAGTTCGCGGAGTGGAGTAGGCGGCGCGGGTGGATCTGGCGTCGGTATGGTCGTTAGCCGCGGTAGCGAAAGGCAGAGCGGAATGCTGAAAATTAAATAGTAGCTTTTTAAAGTACTAGACCATCTGCGGGGACATAACGGCAGTGGAGTCGGACTAATTTGACGAGAGGATCGCTACAGTGTACGTAACTGAAAGCACCGAATACAAAACATTACCAATGGTTGGTACTGATTCTAGATTTTTCCCTGCCACAATTAACAAAAATTCAAAAGCCGTCAAGACGGTCTCTGATGATCATATTGTCACCGGCCCAGACTTGGCCCAGAGGGTTGTGGTGCGGCCTGGAGCTTCCTGGCTGCATGGTGATCTTGCATTGCTGGTGAGAGCGACCCTTATTTTAGGAAGATAACCGCGCTCTGTGCTGCTTTGAGCTGCCATTGCGCTAGGTGAACCTACCCGTGTGCAGGGAGCTGTTGCAGGTAAACGGGCTACATGACCAGGCCTCATGCCTGAGCCCCGAAGCAGCGTGCCCTGCCGAAGGCGAGACCCACCAAGAATTCGGGGATCCTAGTAGGCTTTGGAGCGTGTTCAGTTGCCCACTGCGACCCTGCCTGAAGGGAAATTTCCGCCGGAGAATGATGGTTTCTGAGGAGGCCGGATCTGACCCCACTAAAAGCGGGTTGGCGGAGTCAGACTGTGCAATAAAAATTCGCTTCGCAGTAAAGATCACCCAAAATTTTCGCCCCTGAAGGCGCCCAATCTCGCCTCTTATGGCTTAGGTGGTCCGGGTCCAGCACTTCTGGTGGACCCTCTACAGACTTCAGGGACAGAGCCCTACTCCGGGCTGATATCCTGCTGGGCAAACCCCGTTTAACAACAAAAACAATTAACAAAAGATAGACATACGGTCGTACGATCGTGTTACACAGATTGTTTCCATCTTTACACATATATGCAGGTATAGAAGCATACTACTGTTCTAAACGGCTTGTAATTAAATTTAAGCAAAATTTAAGCATTGAGGATTGTTTGCTTGAAGTGCAAGCGCCCAATGCCAATAACCCAGTTCAATTCTGTCTGCCTACTCTTGCAAAAGTACAATAATTTCTCTCTCTCGCTATACCCGACCCTGCCCCGCTTGTACAGGGCGGGTTGCCATTGACAACAGTCCAAACTGTACATGTATAGGGAAAATGTATGCCCCCCGGTGAGACAAAAATGTGATTATTAAGGTTACAGCTACTGAGGTATTTGTAGATGCGTTCAGAGGTGGAGTAGAGATTGAGAGAGAGAGGTGAGCAAACAGACTGAGTACGCGGAGCCCAGCTCTTTCCGGCTCATATAGGAGCTCAAAACTCTGCTCAAACAATGAAGGGCAAGAAACCAAATGCGTACAGGGCCTCAGACAGGCGTGGGAAATCCTCTGATTGGATGAGAAGCCGACTGCTCTTCCTGCCACTCCCAACCTTCTCCTTCTGCTCCTGCTCTCCTGACTGGGTTACTAAAAATACAGCCATTAGCAGTTCGGTTTATAAGGGACACAAAGTAACAACTGGTTGGGAAAATTCGATTTCAAATCCTTCTAGTGCTTCTCCCAACAGATAGAATATGAGAACCTCAGTCTTAGCATTGCTCCTGCTGATCTTGACTGCAGCTGTGACCACTTTCGTGGGTGAGTACCATTAGCCTCTCTGTGTGACATTTTCACTCCGACTGCGTTTCCTGTGGTGCCACATTGTCACTCCGACTGTGCCCACTGTGGTGCCACATTGTCACTCCGACTGTGCTTACTGTGGTGCCACATTGTCACTCCGACTGTGCTTACTGTGGTGCCACATTGTCACTCCGACTGTGCTTACTGTGGTGCCACATTGGCACTCCGACTGTGCTTACTGTGGTGCCACATTGTCACTCCGACTGTGCCCACTGTGGTGCCACATTGTCACTCCGACTGTGCTTACTGTGGTGCCACATTGTCACTCCGACTGTGCTTACTGTGGTGCCACATTGTCACTCCGACTGTGCTTACTGTGGTGCCACATTGTCACTCCGACTGTGCTTACTGTGGTGCCACATTGTCACTCCGACTGTGCTTACTGTGGTGCCACATTGTCACTCCGACTGTGCTTACTGTGGTGCCACATTGTCACTCCGACTGTGCTTACTGTGGTGCCACATTGTCACTCCGACTGTGCTTACTGTGGTGCCACATTGTCACTCCGACTGTGCTTACTGTGGTGCCACATTTCCCCAACTCTCCCCAATGTTCCAATCGCCCATCACCCACAGACGCTCGCAGATCATCGTCTAGAAGTTACTCAAGCTACCGGAGTTACCGCTACTCATCTTACCGCTACTCGTCTTACCGCTATTCGTCTTACCGCTACTCATCTTACCGCTACTCGTCTTACCGCTATTCGTCTTACCGCTATTCGTCTTACCGCTACTCGTACAGGTGAGCTACCGATACTG